>CATQJA010000373.1:0-16669 GCA_958295435.1 Mesorhabditis spiculigera
GATTCGGGGACCAAGCGCATCTTGTGCAGAATTTTTCGCTGATTCCAAATATGTTTTCCAAATTTGCTACGGACTTTTATTTAAAAAATCATTTTTGGTAACAATGAGGCCGAAAAATGCCAAAAATTCAGATGCTGGCCCACTATTCCTTGTTTGGGGCTATGGTTCCCAGGGGCCCTGAAGTACCCTCTGACAGCACTCTACCCAGTTGGCACCATGGTGCATTGGCAAAGTACTCGCTTGCCAAGCGCAGGGCGGCGGTTCGAACCCCCGCCCTGCATCATTATTTTGCTTTTTGCATAAAAATCTCATTTTTGATCTAAAATGCTTGTTTTGAGCTTTGGGATGCTTGTCGAGCCAACGTCTAGTCAATTTTGACGTTGAAATTAATGAAGAAAATCGAAAACTATAACGATACCTTCATTTTGGTGAAAACTAGGGTCATAATTGCCGTATAACTTTCAGAATAACGGTCCGTAGCAAATTTGGAAAACATATTCGGAATCAGCGAAAAATTCTGTACAAGATGCACTTGGTCCCGAATCGAAACTCCAAGTTGAGTAAAAACACTTTACAGTTAGGTATCACGGATTCTAGGTGACGAGAGACAATCCTGGAAAATTGTTACTTCAGTAACGATCAAAGTCTTAATAAAACTATTTTTAAAGGGACTGAGTAGTGTCAGAATCGATTTGTGACACTCAGACTAGTGCAGACAACTACGTCAAGCCCCAATGACACACATAAACTGCGGTTCATAGCTTCTAATCAGGTGGTATTTAAGCCAAGTTTAGCTAGATGTCTTTGGTGTCTCATGTAGTGCGGCGTAATGCATGGCGTTACGTGTGTTCCGGTTCTTTACTCTTGACATACGTTCGAAGATTTCCAGGTAGATACCTAAGTCATTTTTGCATCTTCCAGAGCCGATTCTGAATTTCTATCCAGCCCTTTCACACGAATTTTTGACCCAAACGTCAAAATTTTATGTCCTGGACTCGAGACGACGCAAAACCAGTTTCCATCGCGTTCACCCGGATCCCAGGTCCTGGGCCCTGGGGATGAAAAATTGGCGAGCAGATCCCTGAAATTTGCATTTTTGTCGCAAACCACGAGGTTACGAGTGTGTGAGAGAGAGGGAGAGTAAGAGAGAGAGGGAGAGCGTGAGAGATAGAGACAGAGAGAGAGTGAGAGAGAGAGCGAGAGAGAAACGGAGGATGTCATTTTGGTTTTAGCCCCTTCCTACTGACCATTGTCGGGTCCTCGGCTGGTGGCCCCCGGCCGAGGATTAATGGGCTGAATTCAGAAAACCACCGGGCTCCTAGCTATCCTCTCTTGCTCTAGACGGCCAGCTGCTCCCTAGCTTTGGGGGTTTGGCACCGAGGGGTTCGGAACCATTTTTCGAACCCCCTTTTGTGCCCGCCTGCCGTGGGGGGAGGTACTTTCACTGGAAAACGGCTGCCTGGGTCATTCTTTTTCCTGGTGGTGTCGGCGTACTACGGCACACCACAGGGTGGTGTACGAGCACAGAAGAAGTAGAGGTTAGTGAGAGAGAGAAAAAAGAGAGAGAGAGAGAGAGAGAGAGAGAGAGAGAGAGAGAGGGAGAGAGATGGAGAGAGGGAGGCGGAGAGACAGAACTTCCACAGACTCTCTATCAATATTTTGAAAATAACCAAAGTTTCAGAAAACTGAATATATACTGTCGTTGTCCCTTCCAAAAACTACGACTTTTCAGGACCCTCCATCCCTTCAGTTTTTCCGACAAAACCCATCCCATGCCCAAATGTGACTTTCTCGGGTTCCTGTTTCCAGCTGGCCCGTCATAAATCCCAAGTGAATTCAGATAGGATCTCGACCGAACGACAGCTCCACTGGCTTCTATTTCCCCCTCATCCACATTTGCATCAAAAGCCGAAAGCGGTGGGGGCGGAGAGGCCAGATGGTCGGTTCGAAATCCTTTCCACATCGACTGCCCTATGGCAGAAACGCTCACCGGGAAGCTTAAATATAATGAATAACGAGCGATTGGAGCAGGAGGTGGAGCTTCACAGGAAAAAATTTGGGTTGAAAGGAAGTGTGACAATCTTGTTTTTAGTCGAAAGAGTGAGGGCGAATAAGAAAGAATGCCAGAAAAAGGACAGAGGGCGAGGAAAGTGAGAGAGAGAGCGAGAGAGAGAGAGAGAGAGAGAGAGAGAGAGAGAGAGAGAGGAGAGAAAGAGAAAGGAAGAGAGAGGGAGAAGCTTATGCAAGTTGGCGGAGATCGTTAGAGGGCGAAACAGCTGAGAGACAAGCAACTCAGAGAGAGAGAGAGAGAGGAGAGAGAGATATGAGACGGAGAGAGCTGCTGAGAGAAATAAAGCGAGAGAAACCCTTTAAAGCTATTACTGACAAAATTCTGCTCTTCTTCCACACCAGTTTCATGATTTCTGGCCTCGAAAACACAGGCAGGCACCAGCCGCCACGAGGCCCATCGGAAGCCAAGCTGAAGCTGAAGAATAATTGGAAGCGTTTCCCTCCAGGACCCCAGAAAAGAATCACGCCAGGCTTACTCATCGTATTCGACCGCGGCCCGATTGAGAAATCCGCCCTCGAAAGGCTAGAAGAGGATGAAGAGCTTTTATCGGGGCTTACTTGGTTAGGCCATCCAGTATTTAGGGTTAGAGGTTTTCTGTTTGAGTCCACATTGTTTTTTTTTTGCTGGACGAAGGGTCAATCTTAAGCGGCAGCATGCCGCTGCAATCCTCCAGATGTGCCGGAGACGGACGGCATTGACGGACGGATGTGAATCAAGCTGCGAATTTTCAAGTTAAAGTAGCTTTTATAGGGCTTCTCGTCTGCCTCTTAAGCTGTACTAGGAAGCGCGAGAATCGACCCCCATGTCGGCTAGATATCGACAGTTTCGTCCCCCGCCACATGTTCGGGTTTATTTTATCAGCTGGATGACAAAGCAATCCATTCTTAGCAACCATTTGCTATAAAAGCCCGAATGTATAGGAGGGATCCCGCGAGAGATCCTTGAGGCGTCAAAAAGGGAAGCAACCAAGACCGAGTGAACAAAAGCGCATCAGATTTACAGCGTTTATAGTCCCTATGTGATTGTTTTTCCTCGATTTGAAAGTTTTTTCGCCTCCAAACTCTTGATGTCTTTCTGGCGGGATGCCAAATTCCCACCAGCGGGGAGGCGACGTTGAATCGCATCTCCTTCCCCGTTTCCCTTTAAAGGTGTGCTGAGAGCAGCGTCGTTTTTTCGTTAATTGTCGAAAGAATTTTTATTCAGGCGTAGTTGGAGAGCAGACAATTATGAGAGGCGCAGTGATACAGATTTTCCCTTAATGAATCCTAAAACCAAAATCCCCAACCTGCTGTCAGAGCTCCTTTAAACCCGAAAAACCCCTGATTTTCAAAGCCCTCTCCTCATTACCGACTCTTCCTCCACATCTCATTATCCGATTTCTTCCCTGGTGGTCCCTTTTCCGCCCTTTTTAAAAGAGTGGTCCCCACCCCAGTCGGGGTTTGGCTTCAGCCCTGGGGGCATTTTTAGGGAGGTTTTGTCCCTATCGACCTCCCAGCCTGTTCGTTCGTTCCTTTTTTGCGGGGTGGCACCATGGACAGCACCCCTCTCCCTCATCTGTCTGTTCTTCTCACTTTTTCCCTCTCTCTCGGCCCACCCCTGGCACTCCTAAACAACAATTTCCGCTCACCCCAGTTGCGGGGGTGCCCTTCCAGGGGGCGGCACACCAAATTTCAGTTGGCTGTGTGCCTCTTTGGCGTGGATCAGCAAAAGTGCGTTAACTTTTGAGTTTTGTATTTTTGTATTTTCGGTGGCTCATTTCCTTGGTACGGTTTTGAGGGCAATTTTTACCGTCAAAAATCGTCTCGGTTACTGCAACTTTATCGTATCTTTACTTACGCCTGAAAGTGATTTTTATATTTTTACTGTAGCCATTTTTTTGGCGTTTAAACCTTTGAATTTTACAAATGTTCTATGGTCTCCAAGGTTTCTCTATCGTTTCTGAAAACTATCTGATCGACTATTTTGAGCTCCATTTGTGTAGCCTGAATTTTATGGCAGATTTTCATTGGGTCTTTAAGGCTTTGAACATCTTTTTGAGGTTACCATGTAGCTATTTTTTTTGGTTTGATAACATGGATTTCTGCATTTTCCATAACTCTTAAAAGTTTGCTTATTTTTAAAACCTTTGACTCTATTTTCTGCTCTTCAAAACATAACAATGCCCGGTTTTTCGGATGTATTTCCACCATCTAAATTGCCTACTCATCCTGATCATCCGAACTAATCCACCTTCAAGTTTTCGCCCCCCCCTCCCTTCCCTTTCCAAATGATCAGAAATCCGCTCAGCCGGAAACCCAAAACAGCATGCCATTTTTTCTATTTATGTTTTGGGCTTTACTTGGTCTCTTTAGAAAAGGTTTACACCGGATTATCGGATCAATCCATTAATGTGCGAGGATTATTTGAGATAACCTCTTTTCGGGCTTAAAAAAGTGAGCGGATTATAGGATCTTAGGGAGTTCCAGCTAGCTGTCTGATCCTGAGAACGGCTCAAACTTTAGACATTTGCAAGCTTCATTTTCTTATAATAGCAAACTTATGCGGATACTCTAACAAGTTACAGTCTCTAAAGGTATCTGCTTTTACACTCCAACGCCTCATACCGCCGAACTCCACTTTGCGCACGAAACGTAGCGTAACGTAGCGTAAAATCATATAAATTCTAAATATTTAATATTTTTCTAAACCATATTTCATCCCCTCCCGATCTATTTTTCACTTTATATTTCTTCTGCTTATTAAGTACGCCGTACCACCCTGTTAAAATCTCCCTTTTACAACTGACCGCCGCTGACCCCAAATGTTTTCTGCGGATTTCTTGGCGGGGATGAACTTTTCTAGAACTGTCCCCCAGCCGAGAGTATTGCTTTTTGCGGTTTATTCCGCAAAATAGAAGATTGAAATGTGAAATTGCGTGGGTCACACTGTGGGGCAGCTTATATTTTGCCACCGGCCGTGATTTGCACGTCTCTAGTATCCACTCGAGTAGATTGAAGATGAAATGTACAAATACGAGGTGTGAACTTGGTGTGTTTTTTAGGTTTTCTAAAAATATAGCTAGAAAAGAGGTGACATTTGAGTTACTTTAAACCTTTCACCTTTAAACTGGAATAAAATGGGTTTTGATGCTATTTCTTGCTTGCGTTTTTTCTTGTCGCCTCTCTCTTCCCTTATCTGTCTTCTCTCTCCTCTCTCTCTCTCTCTCCTCTCTCGTTCTTTCTCTCGTGTTCCAAAACCGACTTACCGTAACCCACTCTCAAAATATCTGCCCCAAACTACTCGATCATTGCTTCCACAAGCCCCTTCATCTTCTCTTTTCTAATTCCACCAGTCTACCGTACCTCCATTTGCGGCCCTCCCGATTTCCCCAATTTTCTGGCTTCCCAGCCCCGCAGGCTGTCATGATGCATTTTGGGGTGGCGAACGCGCAGGGAATAGTTCTGGCTGATCTGAGAGAGTATCGAGAGAGGAGAGAATTGCAGAGAGAGAGACTATATGAGTGAGGACAGAGACGAGAGGCCCTAGACGACATACCCAGTGTGGCAATGTGCAAAACAAGGCGCCCTGCACCAACTGGTACCATTCTCCAAACCCCTGGGGGCAAGAGTGGGAGAAAGTGGATAGAAGAAAGAGAGAAAGAGGAGAGAGAGATTACAGCGAACCCCCTGACACAACAAATAAACAATGCGCCATGGGTGGGAGATATTTTGGGGGATCTGGAGGCAAAATTTAGGTATCTAGTTAATAGAGGGATTAGAGTTTTTAAGGTCAAGGTGTTTTTTGGCGTTGGCAGGAGTGAAAAACTACTGTAATTTAGATAAATATTAAAAATAAAAACCATTAGATAAATATTAAAATAAAAAATCTTAATGATATTCTTGGATTTCTGTAAACTCCATATTTTTCGTGATGGCTGATTCCTTCCAACGCCCCCGCCCCAAAAGCACTTACCCCGGAGAAAACAGATTGGATCTTTCATTTCATTCTTCAAACTTTTTTCCAAAACCCCCTCATTCTATAATACATCCACTAACACTTACTTTTGTTTTTCCCAAAACCATACACAATACATACTGCCTACGGTAATCGGGTCGAGCACTCCCGGAAAATGAGTTTACCCTGGATATTTTATTGTGATTCTCCCCGAGAAATCGTAATCCCGGGGATGTCAACTTTTCTAGGGTGATATTGCGGATCGAAAAATTGAGAGTTTTGGTACACGCTTATTTATAGTGCAAACAATGATTCGAGGGTTTTGATTGAAAAACGTGAGGCACGTGGGAAAGTGCAAAATCATCAAAATAGTTGTACTGGACTTTTGATTAATATTTGAAGGTTTGTGATGGTTTTAAAGAGACAGGAAATTCAAAATGTCAGCGCAAAAATTTGAAAACTAATTAAGGCATTAATAAAAGCCAGAAACTGAATGGTAAACTGTCTCTCCTCGCGCTATATTTTGCCTTTCTATCGCTAGCTTGCTCTCTCACGTCCTCACTCTCGCTTTATCTATCTCCCTCTCTTTCTCTCTCTCTCTCTCTCTCTCTCTCCCTAGCTCCCTCTGTCTCTCTCAAAAACAGTGTCACACTCCTTTTAAAATCCATCCGGCATACATTTTCTCAATTTCACAGTATTTTTCCATACCTCCCCCGAATTCCATTTCTTTCCGACTCCGGCAAGCTCCACAGTACACCAGATCACTGGTCTACCCCTTCGTTAATTGCCACTTTTTGGTCTGCCTTCCCCGAAAAGACCCGAAAACAATGAAACCAAAAAACCCGGACTCGGTGAGTGACCGCGCGCACTTGGTGCCCTAAACAAAACGCCTCCTCTTTTACTAGCTGTTTCTCTTTCTCTCTCGCTCCTCTCTCTCTCTCCTTCTCTCCCCTCCTTGTTTTCGTAAACATCTGCAAAATAACTGGCCGGGGCCAGGGCGATTGAATTCGCGGCAGACCGCATGGTTCGAGCCCAAAAATAGGAAAAAAGTGGAGGTGAATGGGCTATAAATAATACTAGTCAGGTATCGAAAAGTGACAAAAATTACCGTGGCCCCTGGAGGGGAAACCTGTCAATTGGTGTGAAATGTAGTTGACTCCATAAAATTCAGAAATTTGAGCCGGATCTCTGTGTTTGATGAATTTCGGACCAGATTTTTTTGCATTTCTCGAATCGTTTGGAGCCATCAAACACCATTTTTTGCGGGTTTTAGAGCTGTATTAAGACCGTGTCAATTGGCGTACCATGTAGTCAGCTTATTGCATATACCGTAATAGGTGGAGCTGGGATTTTCCAGGGCATGGGGTTCTGGAATTTATGCTTAGTTTTCATGAGCCGGAGATCAGGGGAGCTGGATATCTAGCTATTTTTGTAATTGCAGGAGTATTGGAATTTTCAGATATTTTTAAATTGGGTAAGGTACATAGCTAGCTAGAGATTCATATTTATTCAACTCCACAAGCCGGTTACTTTCAGGGTTCTGCTGCCTTTTTAGCTTTTTCACGTGGGTCAACACCTCGAATTGGTGACTAACGGACTTTTGAAACTTGTTTTTCTAGATTTTTGTGGGACTAAAGGAGCGTTGAAGGCAAGCGAAGCACCGGTACACGATCTGAAAAGCTAAGGAAAAGCGCTAAAAACTGATAAGCTTCAGAAAAAGATTAGGTCCACTTAGTTTTCCACTTTCCAAACGCATTTCTGTAAAAATAGCCGATTTTCCAGATTAAAAGGTGACGTGCAGCCTAAAATCGGATTTTCCCGATGTTGGTGAAGCCGAAATTGTCCTGAAATACTTTTTAACTATAGCTTAAAAGCCCCAAAATTTCCAGATTTTTGTGCCATTTTTACCTTTTCCCGTGTCGGAAATGACCTTGTAAGTGCTATTAGTCGACTTTCTCTGAGTTCCCAGTGCCTTTAGGTCTATTATGTAGACTTTCTGAATCTTAATCCACGTCTAGATACCTTTAGGATAGCGAAAAACTTTCCCAATTTCTCAATGTATTTACCACTTTCCATTCCATCGGGTCCAAAATTTTCCCGCACCCCCGACCCAGCTGACCATTCGGCAAATACTGGCCCGTGATTCGGCATCAATTTTTTTGAAGAAAACCGAAAAACGCGAGAACCGTCGCAGAGGGCATTCTACTGCTACATATCAACAAGTTTTAGGGGCTCGTTTTAGCAAACCAGCCCAGAAAAGAGCCTTTCAAAGCGCGGGCTGGGAAATATTTGGGTCACGTGGGGGCGGGCTGCCCGCCGCTTTTTTTGCGCCTTGTTTTCCCTGCTTTTTCTGGAAAGCACCGGAGATTGCGGGGTGCGTTTCGTAAGATTTCTTAATGGAACCCTAAAGGGTGGTTGGCCCATTCTGATTACCGTACAAAACTCCACACCTTCTGGAGGGGTGAAAAAACATATTTTCTCGGATAACACTACGAAGCGCACCTAAAAACGGCGGCGGATTAGTGGAACAGCCAAACAACCGGAGGGTGGGGGACAATACCTGATCTACTTGGAATGAAATAATGAGGGTGAAGAGGTGACAACACGTGGGATTTTTGAACATTTCACGGGTATCAGAAACCAAAAGAGGTTTTAAAATGGCTATAAAAGATTTGCATATTTTAGCGTGTTTTGAGCTGAAATTGCATCTCGACACCTTCAAAGCGTTCTACTTATTATTATGTTTCAAAAACTAGAAAAACACGAAGTTTTGCTCTAAAAACTAGGCCTTTATGACTTTTCCAGTGGATTTTGACTTCGCAGCTCCTTTGAAATGTAGATTTAAGCATTTTCTAGGAAGCAAATTAGCCCTTGTAGCGCATTTAGCGCATTTTAGCGCTTTTCAGAACATTCCCGACCCAAAAATCTGGTTACGGTAGAACTTATTTTTCTCAAAATTGCCTGCCCTATTTTTCCTTATTTTCCCCATAAAATCCCCTTCGCCAAACCCGGCCAGCTGAACCAAGTAAACCCCCTCAAGAAATAGTGGTTTCAAAACCCCGGCCGCCCTGCTCGCATATGTTGATGTGGCCCGGGTGAATTTTTGCAAAAATCTCTGGGCCGGGAGTGACGAGAAAGAAGAGAGAAAGAGAGAGAGAGAGAGAGAGAAGAGGAGAAGAGAGAGAGAGTTAGCGTGGCAGACGCAGGCGCAGAGAAAATCGGGAAACCCCTCCAGAGATAAAAGAACGAAAATAACCCCGAAAAGACGAAAAGGGCTGCGCCAAAACCCAAAAATACCCGCCCGCTCCGCTCCCCTTCGGACGTCCAAAAAAACAGCCACGTGAAGAGAGAGAGGGAGAGAGAGAGAGAGAGAGAGGAGAGAGACCGAGTCACTTTTCGAAAACAGGCTTGCACTTTCGGCTCGAGAGTGACCGGGTAGACCTTTGGCACGGCGCCAAATTGCGTGCCCTTTCCCGCACCTAAACCACGCCCCTTTTTGTCAGGCTCAGCTGGTCTGGGCGGCACCCATTTTTTGGGCCCATCCCAAGGAAAAGACAAACCAAAAACACAGCAGGACTCCAACAAGACTCTAAACATTGCCCTTAACTACCGTAACCCAAGGACTATGCTACGTCACTGTGCTCTGGGCACCTACCGTACTCTTCCCTACTACGGATTACTATGTTACTGTACGACTACATCTTCCTGTAGGCTGGACTGTATCGTACACTTTGTACTACTAGACCATACGCAGCTGTACTCGCTACAGCCAATCGTAACCTTATAGTGTTACCGACTATACTCTTGACACTCACCGTACCGCCTACCACCGTATACCTATCAATTATGACAAGTATAAGCTTACCCGCGTTACGTTCGATGCAAACCGGCGGATCGAGGTTCGGAATTTTTGCCGTATTTTTGGCTGTCCCGAACTTTCCAATCTTTCTCTCTCTCTGTCTCTCTCTCTCTCTCTCCCTCCTCTCTCAGTTTTTAACCCACGATGCCTACGCTACGCTACGTTTCAAATTACGCTCATCTTCAGGTGCCGGCTGGATGCCTATAAATACCACCATCACGACGCTTCGGATCTAGTAGACGAGCCGGCCATGTCCTCCACATTTGACGAGGAGCATAGGAGGTGTGTAGATTTTTGGCTTCAATGGACCTTTAAAATCTAAAATTATGGATTTTGCCTTCATGGGCTTTGTAATTCCCTTCTCCAAAATCACTGTTAGTGTGACGATAGACGAACACCCAAATTGTAATCAATTTGCATCAAAAAGTAACAGTTTTTTAAAGTATGCTTTATATAATTTCATATATATTTTTCATAATCCTATCCCACTAAAAACACGATAAATTCATCATCTCCGCCCAATCGGCGCTATTTACCCGGCCGAAACCGCCATTGCTTCCCTCACCCGCTCAGCCTCGGCCATATGATTTTTGAGAGAGAGAGAGAGAGAGCGAGCGAGATTGACAAAGTGATTTATTATGGCATTTCGAAATTTGAAAATTGGCCGATTGCCGAGACAGCGGATCGGAGATCAGAAAAATACCGTAAGACAACACTTTTTTAGGCCGACCGAGGGGAGGTTGGACCCCGCAGCACCACGAAGCCCTCCAGCCTCTGGCCGCACACGCACCGATTCAGGTACGGTAGTCAAGGGGGGCAGATTTTAGGGTGTTTTCACGGGATCCGCGCTTTTATGGATGAGTCACTGCGGGGTTCTGGAATGGAAAATGTGACAGGATGAGTAATCGGAGGTGTGAAATCCCAAGAGAAAAACTGCGGAAAGAGCAAAAGCCTAAACTCCAGCCTAAGGCCAAGTTTGTGCTAACATAAGCCCAACTTTCCAGGTCGGCACCCGCCGCGGCGACACGGGCACCTCGCCCCTCTTCCAGCACCTCCAAACGAGCCGATGGCTTCATGGTGTCCCATTTCCAGCTTGCGGAGCGCTGGGGCCAACCCCAGCCACCCTGCAGCCATTTTTCCCTTGCTCATCTACCGACTACCCAGCCCACGCCGCCGGCTTTCAACTCTATCCAGAGGAAGCGAACAAGAAGGTGGGTGATGCTTCAATCTGACAATGTGTCTCGCTGACTTTGTTCCACTCTTCTCACCTCGTCTCTCCTCTCTCGCTCTCTCTGCTCTCTCAGCTCGCCTCCCGCTCTCTTCTCAAGTTTTCTCTCTCCTCTCTCGCCCCTCTCGCGCCCGCCCAATAGCTGTCACCACGCTCAAAAGAACAGCTGAGCTCTCCGTCTCTTCTCTCACTCCTCTTCTCCCCCCCACTCTCTCTCTCGTGGCTTCCAGGTGTCTCCTTAGTATCTGCTCTGACCCCCAAAAGTTCATCTACACCCCCAAGTAGCTGTTCAAATAAACACCCACCCGAATCCACGAATTCCACTTTTTTTCGTATTGAGCTATTCCCGGTATTTTTGCCGAATGCCCTTTCAAATTCCCAGCTCACGATCCCCCTAAAAATTGAAAGTCAATTGAATTCGGGTGGGGCGGGTTTTGTATAAACACTTGATTAAAAAAACAAGCCACAGGGGCCAGCGAGAGTGGCAGAGAGGGGGGGGGGGCACATCTACCTTTTTCGCAATAAAAACATCAAGTGCATGCGGTCGGTCAGCTGGGGGGAAAACCCCCAAAATACACAGGGGGTGAATCCCGCACCCCAAGCTGTTTGTTAAGCCATGGGAAAATTGGGAAAAAAGAAATGAGAGAAATGAGGATCTTGGGGATAGTGTACCAGGTCGCGTTCTATTTTTCAGCAACGACAGTGATAAGCCCTGGAAAAGGCGATTATACCAGAGGAATTGGATTCAATTTTATGCTACGTTTGGATACCTACTTACGGGGTTCTGAGGTATGATCTGTAAAAAATTGGAAAACTATTAAATTTCGATTTTTACCATGTTAAGCCTCGTAGAGACGTTTTCAAAGGTATATAAAAATGGCCAGGCCAAAAATAGGCAAAAACAGTTTTTAAAAATATTTTTGCATGTATTATACCAATTTAATCGAAAATTTAATAAGCAACAAAAATTACTGGAATTTATTAATTCCTTGGTTACAAAATACACCTATTTACGCCCCGTTTTTTGCTCTCCAAATCGAACAATTAGCATAAACCTTTTAGCCTCTTGTTCGATGCTTTATGATTGCCCATTATCCCCCCAGTTCCCGCCCCCCGATCCGCCCCCCCCTCAAAGGCCCTTCTCCCGAACGCCACCCCAGAGAGCAGGTGGCCGAGTGGTTAAGGCGTTGGACTGCTAATCCAATGGGATTTTCCCGCGTGAGTTCGAATCTCATCCTGCTCGAATCTTTTGCTTTTTGCTTGAAAATGAGCTTGATAGCTCTAGAACACATGTGAGATGCTTAATTTTGCTTTTTTTCAGGTCTCCGAATGGCAGCCGCCAATAACAACACGACGTTAGGGGAGCAAATCTGGAAGGCGGAAAGGAAAAGGAAGAGCAACGGAAACGCGATCAGGATCAGAGCCAGCCGGTAAGCTTTTAATGGGCTACCGATACCCCAAAATCACATGCTAATTTTGAGACGCCATTGACTCACCGGAAAAAACCATTCGGATTTTCCCGGGGAATCCCTGGGAATTGCACATTTTTGGGCTGCAAGAGGCTTTGGGGGCTTTTCCCGGAAATTGGCTGCCCTGATGAGTCACACGTTCTTTTTTCGAGCTTTCGATACGAGATGACATCACCGGAGCGAAATGACATCCTGAAAAAACAACAAGCAAACCGGCGTATCAGCTCGGCTTATCAGTTTTTGGGCGGGCAGGTAGGATGTGCTAAAAATAGCATTAAAAACACACAAAAAGCGCGTGGTCGAAATTTGAGGGCTCGCTTGAAATTTTTGCAAGAATGAATGTTTAACAACTTTTAAAAATTCCAGACGTTCCTCATCGAAACCTCTCTCTGCTCCAGTCGCCCTCGTCCGCAAGGAAGACAGCAGCTGTGCTCGACGACTTTTGAAGCCCAGCTCATCGTTGAGGCAGGCAAAAAATTTCAGATACTTGATCGATACGACCTCGATTTTGCCTTCAATAGCCCCTAAAACCAAATATTTACAGTCCTGAAGAGACGAAGTCTCACAGCCACTGCAGCTTACCGAGAGCCATTCGGCCACGGATTCCGATGAGGATGGTCACCGGATGGAGGTGAGGAATTTAGCGTAGTATAGTGTACTGTTACGGGTGTGGCGTACTATACGTCCGCGTACTGTATCGTAGTGTACTCTGGAGTACTATACGATGGAGTATGTCCTCAACTACCCTACTTCTCCCAAAATTTGTGTTCAGTCAAGTGAAGGTACCCTTGCGTACTATATATCAGCGTACTGTAGCGTACTTTCACGCAGTGTAACGTACTCTAGCGTATTATATCGTGCTGTTTCTAATGTTTACCTTTCGAGCTCGATCACCTTTTTTCAACCTCATCCCCGACCCACCGGAACTCGTGAAGAACCTAGCCTACGCCAACCTACGATTTGCCTCACCCACAAGGCCGGCACAGTTGCAGCGCTAATGGTAGTTCAACTGCTTGAAGCCGATGATAGTTTTTGTAGGTTTGTACAACCCCGAACGCCGGAAGCACTCTGTGGACGAAGAGGACAAGCCAAGCCCAAAGATTCCGAAGCTCGAGGGAGCCGAAGGAGGAGGATGATCGTGAGTTAAAGAGAGAGAGAGAGAGAGAGAGAGAGAGAGAGGAGAGAAGAGAAAGAGAAGGGATAGAGCAAGAGACATGGAAAGAGAAAATACCTGAATTCATCTATTACACCCCTAAAACCGCCTAATTTAGATTTTTCAGAAGCCTCCTCCTCAACTTCTCCTTCCCAGAGCTTCATCAACCCCAACCTCCAGCCCCGATCCGCGCCGAGGGTTCATCATCTGCCCTCGCCCCATCCACTCCGACGGCACTCCATCCTCCCCTCCTACTCAGGCTCAAAATCCTCATCCTCAAAACGGACCCCAGAACAAATTCCAATGCGCCCTATGCCCATTCTCGTGCGCCAGCAAGTTCCACTTCAACTCCACAAGAACACCCACGGCGACCATCAATGTCAGATGTGCGACTACACCTCCAGGACGGAGGGCAGGCTGAAGAAGCACATGCGCGAGTCGCACTCCGAGGCCGAAAGGAAGGCCAAGGAGTCGAGATGGAAGCTGTTAAAGAACCAACGGAGCACAAACCCATGCTCGACACCTCAAGCCAATCCAGCTTCTCCCAAGCTTTAGCCCGGCTGATCAACTCCTCGCGCTCAGCCAGAACCTGGGGCCCCAAAGGCCGACATTCCCATGCTCAACTTCCAGAGCTCCAGCCTCTCGAGGCTCAGACTCCACCAGCACTGAGCCTGGCCGGGTTCTTGGACTCGGACAATAACAATACGCTCAAACGACGATGGCTAGCCTGATGGAGGCGGTGAATCAAGCCGTGAATTCTCAAGCTGGAACCTCGGGAGCATCAACTGCCACTGCCCAGCCGACATCCGCTAGCGCGGCGCTCGGGCTTGAAGAACTGCTGGGGCTTGAGATGATCAACAAGTCCCTTCTGCGGCTTGGCATTGATCAGATTCGGGCTTTCACCGAAAATACGTCCATGCCCGATGCGCCAACCTGGCGACTGCGTTGGGAGCTTTATCTCAGGTGAGAATTTAGCTAGCGGGTTACGGTAGTGGGGGGCAGGTTTTAGGAAACGTACTTCTGCATATTTTTCTTTCGTTTTCCATAGATTACGGTAATGGGGCGTGGCTTAGGGATCCGTTGCAAGTTTCTTGTACTTTTAGCGTTACGGTATTGGGGCGTGGCTAAGAAATCGCTATGCACTTTTGGCCCTATCTTTAGTGGTTTTCAGGTTCCGCGTAGCCTGGGCGCGGCGTAGCAAACCGTACTTACATTTTCCTCGTAATTTTACGATTACGGTATTGTCGTCGTTTCATCATTGAAAATCTTTTCTTTTGTTATTCGGTAATTCCTAGTAGTGGAAAATTCAGGCAACACCACCGACTGTATTTACGGATTACGGTACCCTGACATTTTCTATAAAATTCCAAGTATTTTCCATACTTGCAACTCGACGATTAATGTTATTTTGGGATTACGTTAAGCCTAGGTCGAATTTTAGTAACCTCTCTCGTAGTTTCCCGAGATTAAGTTTGTTCTTCGACCACTTTTTAAACTCTTTGCCTATGACCTAGAAAATGGCGCCAGTTTTTTTTTGGAGCAACTGAAAAACATTTCATAGCACCCGATTTTTCGCGTTTTTCGCGTGGTCAGTCAGCTAATCTCCGGATGCGGGCTACGGTAGCAGTTTATTTACTAGGCGTGACAGAGAGAGAGGGGGGGCCTGGATTACGGTAGCCGGGAAAAACGGCTCGCGAAAATCTTCCCATGGATTTTTCTCTGTGTTGTTTGGACAGCGCCTACGCTACGCTCCGGGGTACGGTGAAGCGTGAAAGTTAAGCAATTTTTTCAATTTCAATAGTGGTCGATCACTAGATTTTAACTAAGCAATTTTAACCGGGATTTTTCCCCTTATTTCTCCCAAAAAATTAGTTTTGCAAACTCGAAGCTCTTAGCTTTTAGGTAGTATAGATACGGAATGTACGCTTTTTCCATGGGTTTTAAGTTCTGCGTGAAACTGAATAAGATGAAGCTGAGAACTTAGACTTCCTTTTAATTTCCGAGACGATACGATGTAAAATACAGTAATCAATCAACACCTATAAAACCACCCAATGCTATAAAAAACCGTTGCACGTTGAGCGGAACTGTTCACCTTCCCCCTCTTTTTGCGGCTATTAAAAAAGACTCCAAACCTCTTCGGGCTTCTTCCTTACTACCTCCTCTCTTTCTCTGGGAATTGAAGCCTACCGGCACAAACGCGCTTTACTTGCCCTTTTATCGGTTTCATCACTCCTTTCCGCCTTCTCGTAGCCCTTGCCCGAAGTTTGGGAACCACTCGGTGCGTACCGTTTTTTAGGGTTTGCCCCCTCCCCCTTTTCTA
This sequence comes from Mesorhabditis spiculigera, assembly GCA_958295435.1. Taxonomy (NCBI): domain Eukaryota; kingdom Metazoa; phylum Nematoda; class Chromadorea; order Rhabditida; family Rhabditidae; genus Mesorhabditis; species Mesorhabditis spiculigera. Next base: position 16,037 of record CATQJA010000373.1, read on the forward strand.
TCTCCGCTTCTACTATCTTGTCTCGCCGCCCCCATCCGGTAGCCTCTTAAAAATCCTCCCGGGACTTCGATCAGCCCATATCGGGTTTTCCGATTTTTTCCGGTCGTGTGTTTTGATGAGTTTTGGGCTGGCCAAGTGCCAAAAATTCGGATTATAAACTACCAAATTGATGGTTTTTGTCTTAGATGTTACGATTTTGTATTTTTTTGATGATTTTTGGGTTTGTCATCTGCTTAAAACCGGCTATCGAATAGAAAACTTCCGGATTTTTTGATTTATTGAACTTTTTCCTCCTTTTTGATGATGTTTGGCTGCGAAATGTCGAAAAGTGGCCCACAACCGCACAACAAATTTATTCATTTTGATTTGCTGGCCTTAATAATGATTTGTAAGGTTATTTTTATCCATATTTTTTCAGGCAATGACCCTGGGCTCCCTGAAAATCGGAGGCCTCCTGACCAAAACGGAGGGATCGTCAAATGGAAGGACGCGGAGCGGCAAGCAAAAGGTCTACAAATGCAAGCAGTGTCCGCATATCTCGATCACAAAGGTAGGGATTAGTGTTTTATTGAGTTTTTCTCACTATCCTTTCTCTCTCTCTCTCTCTCTCTCTCTCTCTCGTTCTAACCCTCT
>CATQJA010000374.1:0-28172 GCA_958295435.1 Mesorhabditis spiculigera
TTTCTCGTCAAATGTCGGGTCGATTTGCAGCCATAGTGAAGATGAACAACAGCACGAAGAAATGCGGCTTGTTGGCGTCGTTGTTTGGCGGCAAAGTAGCCGGACTGAAATTGATGCATATTGATGGAATATCTGAACATCTACTTGCCTAGTTGTTGTAGTGAGGTAGTGGTGGTTGTTGTGGTAGTGGTTGTAGTTGTAGTTGTCCACCCACTGGTCAGCTTGCAAACACGTTGATCCCGTCGCTGCATGGGAAGGGCATCCCATCCGCCTGCATTCACTTTCCGAGAGCCACCCGTCACAATAAAAATCAAGCATGCCGGGTTTGTCCCAAAAGGTGAGGTTGCTGTTGGGCGGTATCGTAAAGTTTTGATTGCAGAGGTGGATGAAGGTACCATCCTCGAGTCGAACCGTCATCAAACTGCCGGCGATTGGTCTGACATAGACCGTCGCTTCTCCGACTATCAGCGTTCGATTGGGATACCGCCAAAAATCTGGTCGCTCCCCGTCGTGCAGCATTATAATCTGGCCTGTGCATGACGAGGTGTCCGGGGATAGCTGCTGAATTAGCGGCTCTGATATTCCTTGAATTCCCTCGATTCTGTGCCCTCCTTCTCATCGAATGCTTGACCAACGACGGGTGGCCAGTAGATGAGGACAAGTTGAAGCTGAAAAATCACATGATTTTGAGGGTTTTTGCCAAGGGTTTCTAGTTTGTTTTACGTCCGCCTCCGACTGGCGGGCATGCTCAACATTCAGCCGACTGACCAGGAAGATAAACCCGCCGAGGCGAAACATTGGGGCAGAAAAATAAAAATTCCATTCGAATTGGCTAGGCTAATTAGCTAAACATCAACTCCTGCCATCTCACACTGAGAACAACCGGAAGTATGGGATTGAGCTGGATTTGATCTGATGTGAACATCGTACTAGATACTAATTTATGGATGTTAAGTAGAGGGATATTCAAAGGATTGATGTAAGCTAGCACAGACCGATGGAGGAGGAATAGTAGGACCATTCGGGAGAGCTAGCAGAGACCATTGAGGAGAGCTAGCAGAGACCATTGAGGAGAGCTAGCAGAGACCATTGAGGAGAGCTAGCAGAGACCATTGAGAGAGCTAGCAGAGACCATTGAGGAGAGCTAGCAGAGACCATTGAGGAGAGCTTAGCAGAGACCATTGAGGAGAGCTAGCAGAGACCATTGAGGAGAGCTAGCAGAGACCATTGAGGAGAGCTAGCAGAGACCATTGAGGAGAGCTAGCAAAGACCATTGAGGAAACGTGAAATCCATATATCCGACGCATCAAGTAAGCCATTTATTCGAGCGCAACACAGATTGGAAAAAGGGAATTCGACATCATTTGCAGTGGTTTAAGCGAGGCGAGACAAGTAGAATTCCGGTAGCGCGCCGTCAGGGCGGGGAGCACGGCTTCACGGCGGGGCGATCACACTCGAGGTTCTGCGTCTGAAAGGGGGTGATGTTCAACGGTTCTGATAACGCGAAAATTTCAGCAATTTCGCACCTCCTCGCCGCGGAGCAGGGTGGACAGCTTGAAGAGGAGGGAGCCGTTCGGCTTGAAGATCGTGTAGTTGACGGCTACCCAACCGGACGAGTCGGGCGACGAGACGTCGAGCTGAACAGGTTTTTGTGTTCTGCTTCGGAATCTCGTCTCCACCCACCGTGCCGGGCACCATCTGATTCTGGCCAATCTCATAGTGCAGCGCCATCTTCACCGGCTCGTTCTTGATAAACTCGCGGTCCTCGCGCCCCTGCTTGAAGACGATCTGCAGCTGCTTCTCGCTGTCGTGCTGCGGGAACGAGGTCGCATACTTCACCGACACCTTGGCCTAAAAACGCAAGTAACCACAGCTCGTACTCGCCCACCTTTCCACCCTTCATCGACAAGTCCGGATCAACATCAGCCTCGGAGGCCTCGGATCCCTCGGGCGAGCTGTTGAGCTCGATCTCCTGGCGGCAGACGCGCTCCGGCTTCGGCTTTTTCTGCCGCTTGCCCGTGTCAGATTTTGGGGGCTGGGGGCACTGGGGTGGCGGGAGGCGGAGGGCCTTGCACGGGCCGTAGTCCTCCGGGCCGCACGGTTCCGAGTTCTGGAGTGAGCATGAGCTTAGCCGGTTTTTAGGTGACAAACCAGGCACGAGTTGGTCTGGGCGCGGGTGGCGGGCTGGGGCTCGAGAAGGCTCTGCTGCTGCTCCCGTTCCGACTGAAAATCGGTACTGGACCATTAGCGGGGGGTCAGGATTAGCGGGAGACTAAGTTGTTTTGAAAAAAAAATAGATTTATAACATTTTTCCTTTTTGGTCCTTTTATAAATTTTAACGAGGATTTCGAAACTTCCTTTAATTGTCTATTTTCTTTTCGCATCCAAAAACGGTCGAATGCCTTAAATTTGTTAAAGGGCCGTCCGGGTACCGGGAAAAATTGCCGCCGCCCCCGCTAAGAGTCCAGAACCAAAAACCCTTCAAGAATTTTGAGGTACTGGCCTGTTCGCAGGGGGGCATTCAATTTGAATTCATTACCTCTGTAACGACAAATCCAGCCGAAGCCGAGAAGGCCGAAGCCGCGACGGTCGACTGACGGCTGGCCTGGTAGCCGATCGACTGGTGGGGAGGCTGATAGCTCCATTTCTCGAGCTTCTGCTGCTGCGGCTTCGACTGCTGCCGCTGCGAGGATGGCGCTGGATGCGAGGTGGCGGCGGCGACGGAGCTGACGCCGCAATTGCATCCGGAGCAGCATCCGCCCGCGCCCGGTTTCCCGTCCTTCGCCGGCTCGACGACGGACACCGTCTGCGTGCGGTACTTTCTGGAACATAAAAGTGTTTCATTTGAATTATAAAAAAGCTTTAAAATCGTGAGATGTCGGTAAGGGCACAGTTTACCCGCCCCAAGCCGGCTGGAATTTTTTGTATCTCGACTTCCCATGGACCAGTAGACGTGTAAAGTATACCAAAATGTTCAGCTAAGGATCCTGAGAATTTTGGTATACCTTACAGACCTGTAGCGTAACGGGCAGCCGAGAAACAAAAGTTTAGGGTCGACTGGGTGAGGGTTATCTGCAGTTTAAGCTAGCCCCGAAATCCCCCACAACATACCCATCCTGGTCGAGCTGCACGTTGGGCCCCTTCGGTAGGAAGCGCTTCTCGTTGATGAGCTCGTAGATCTGGGCGGCGGTGTAGAAGAGCTCGTTGACCGTCTCGTCGACGCGGACGATCGCCCGCTCGGCGCGTGGGTCCATTACTACGAAAGTAACTGCGCTTCATGGTCCTTTCGATTTTCATAGGTTTGAAGTTATTTAAATTTGCTCAATTTCTGGTTTGCTAATTTATTCAAGGAAATTGAATATTCAATTCTACTTTTCCGTCACCAGAATTCCAGAATTCGTATTGTCTCTGCGTGATGCGATAAACCAAAAATCAAAATATTTATTTGCATTGTTCCGGCGGCTTCAGTTCGTCTGGGCGCAGCGCTAAAAATGGTGCATTAGCGATTTCCAGACGTTCGACTACCTGCCAAAAGTTGGGGATTACGTAGGAGGCGTAGCCCTGGTTGAAGATTTTCCACGGACATCCAGACGCGTAGTGCGAGCACTCGTCCAGCGTGTACGTGATGGAGCGGTAATCCGTGTAGGGACCATCCGAAAATAGGACCTAAACTTGGTAGCTTGTAGCCAGCCTGATTCAGTGGAGGCTACGGACGTAACCACGCTGGTTAAGGATAACAGCAAATCTTAAAGTTGTATCCGAAAACTGCAACAAATAACGTTTTTGTGCTGACCTGAACGTAATACTGTCCACTCGTATCCTTCCACAGCTCGTGCACCAAATGCGACGCGTAGCCCGGGTTGTTCACCCCGAGAACACTGTACATATTGTGGTAGATGCGCAGCAGGGCGGTGATCGTCGAATCGTGCTGAAAACCAAGGATTCATATGCCCAATTGTGGACCCACAGCCGAGTAGACGTGGAATTTCCAGTGCGGCTTGTTGTTGACGGCATCCGTCATGCTGGACAGCATCTGGCCGAGCAGCTCTCCGCTCCGCAGCGCTAGCAGCTCCGTGTTCTCGTTGTTGCCGATCCCGGGCACGGCTAAATAAGTTTTTTAGCATATATTTTATTAAATAGGTATTAATTAATTAATTAATAGGTATTAAATAGGTATTAAATATAGGTTTTTCCGCCAGTATAAAAATTCTTACCGAGTTTTTGCAGCTCTTGAAAGCTTTTCCGCTTCAAATAAAAGTAATTTTTGCTTAAAAATTCGTTAAAACACTTAATATTAGACTACTGGGCATATCTGTACTCGCAGGAAAAATTCGGTTCCCCCCTCCCGCCCCCGGAACCCTAAAAACCCTCTAATCATCATAACATAAGCGCAAGAACCTATTTTGATAACCCTTTTTTTTCAACGCACCGCTCCCATCCAAATAATCGTCGGTGTAGATGAACATCTCGTTCAGCTTCGACCAAATCGAGTCGCTCAGCCACGGTGGCATCGTCATGTTGTGCGCGCGCTAAACTTTTGATGAAGAAGGCCTTTCTTAAGTAGCTACCTGACAATAGAGCGTGTCCCAAAGTTTATTGATGCTGTAGGCGTCATTGATCGGCATCCTGGCCCAGGTGGTCAGTTGATTCAGGAAATCCTGCTTTCCAGCATTAATTCTACAGCCAGTAATTATACCTGGTTTTTCAAAAGGTACTGCACATAACCAGTATCCTTCTCCCGACGTCCTCTGAGCAGGCCGATGCGTTTGCAATCGCTCGAGCCCTCCTCGTCGAGCTATGAAGTATCGGTGTTGTACTTTTGTTCTCGCCTACCGTGTCTTCCGGCCCGGGGACCGAGTGAATAGGGTACGGCATCCAGTTGACTGGCCAACCCTAAATTTCGTGTTGCCATCCTTCCTTTAATAAAAAACGTTATTATAGCTTGTCTTACATCAATCTGCGGATGCAGCGTGCTCCGCTGTAAAAGCGGCCAAATTCGACGCGGCCGACTGAATGCATCTGGGCGTATCTGCAGATCGAGCGTACAGCTGAAAATTTGAGCCAAAATTGAGGGAATTGCATTAGCAAACCTCTGTCGGATCATAGGTGGCATTGATAAACTTCAAAGTATCAATGTACCGCTTCTTCAGCCGTTGCCCTTGCAAAATTGCTGTTGCATCCCAGTCTAAATAGATGTTGATGCTTTGTGTAGAAAAAACCGTGGTCAGCGTTCCACCCGGAAGCCCCCATTTATCCACGTTGGGGTCGCCTTTATAGGTGTAAATCGGCGTTCGGTCTCCATGCCGGTATAACTAAACATTTTGCTGGAAATAATGGGTTTTTTGAATACCAAATTGACTTGGATAAGCTCGTCGGCAAGCCCGACCGCCAAAAAGGCCCATTAGCACGAGGAGCAGCCCCATACCAGGCCGCAGAAGCAATGACCGGGAAGCCGTCGGGTTTTCTTATCTCCGAAGGCGATTCCGGCATCACCAGTCTCTGCGTTCTGGTCGGCAGCAAAACCAGGCTTACTTCAGGTGGCAAAGAAGAGAATTCGTTTCATCATCCCCATCCAAAACGCTTTACAAAAACGGGGGAAAATAATGAAGCGAGCGTGAAACAGTAGAAAAAGTATTTCTAATAAAGGAATTTTTAAAATTTTAAAATTTTTAATTATTTCACAAAAATCAATATTTAGGCTTTTCCGCCACGCACCGCTGTACGCCGGGTCCCGCAGCGTCGGCATCGCCCCGCGGAGCGAAACGTTCTCTCTTCTGGTTTTTCAGCAAAACCTGCATCCGACCATCCATCCTACCAGCATGCAGTCGAGCGACCGTTTTGACGTGAACAAGACACTCGACGAGATAACTGCCGGGAACAGGGCTTTGAAGTATGTCATCTTTCTTGTTCCCAGCCCTTTGCCAAATTTTACCATTTCCCTATGTAACTTGTTTTTAGGCGTCAACGCTCGGGCGGCCGTAGCAGTCGTGGTGGCATCGAGGGCCGTTCAGAGCACGACATGTACCACAGTCCTGGAACGAGTGCTTCTTCTTCGAAAACACGTTAGGATTTTGACGATCACTAGAAATTGCTTTTTAGGCGGCTCTGCCCGGAAGCTACAAAGGTCGCCAACCAAATCAGGACGTGAACGCGCACGTGTCCTACTACACAACCTGTCGCGCTTTGTGACCCAAGACGACTTGGAGGGAGCTCATCTCTCCCTATAATGGCAGTGCGGCCACCGTTCATTATGATCAGAATGGGACCCCGCTCGGAACGGCTGAGGTTTGCCACGGTTTCTTCCTACAATTCCTAATGTAGTTTCACGCTAGTGCTGCAAAGGCCAACGAGTTCAGCGCGAAATACAAGAATACGGCTATTGATGGCAAGCCGATCCAGATAACAGTGGTGATCGTGTTTTTGTTGCTAATCCGCATACAGGTCCCGACGTCGCACACCTCCGGAACTATTCATGATCGAGTCAAGTTCGGATACCTACATTGGCTTCGAATTTGCTTTAGACTGCCACATAAAGCTATCGGCGGCAAACTGCGTCGTTCCGTTACCGGGCGCATCAAGAAGCACTCCGCTTCACGTACGAATCGTTTCATGGATGAACATGATCACAGGGTTTGACTTACTCTGCAGCTTTCATTTGTGTTTAGGAAACGTCACCGGAGCAAGCCAGTCCGAAGAAGCGGCGCAACGATGGTCGCGGTCCCAAGAAGCTGTCCCAAGAAGAACTTGACCGCCAGCTCGATGAGTATATGAAGGCCTCCTCAATGAAAATGGAATAGAAGCCAAGCTGTTTCTCCACACGTATTTGTTACTTTACAGAACACCGACATCTTACTCTAACCACGTTTTGTTTACAATTTTTGAATAAATGTTTGGCGTCTATCTAATCTGGTCACACGAAATGAACCAACGTTGTGGGCGGTGCAGTGATACCTATCTGGGATACCACATCTCTTGTTGTTTCCTCCGGCGTCCTTGAGCGGCAGGCAGACCCATTGCACACTCAGCGCTGTATGAATGCTTGCCGGGGTAATTGCCTCCGAGGGGGATCCTCACGTCCCCTATTGAACATCGACACCTATTCACACATTCCCCGGTAGGAGCCTTATTAGTTTCTAGCCTATCGAAATCTTGTGCAAACCTTTTGCAGCTCTGACGACTGTTTTCAACCGCTCTTGCTCAATTGGTGGCTGGGATGGGCTCGCGCGAATGACCTACCCGTCACCACTCAACTCTGGAAACGTTATCGCCCGACGCGATCGAGCTCCATTTACGCCCCGGGAACCAATTACTCAGGTGTGCCCCAAAATGGTGGTGACAGTGCGGTGGCCCCTTGAAAAATGGGCGACCGGTTGGAGCGGGGTGACTGGCAGGGAAGGCGGGGCAGCCCCAGGCTTGATTGATGATGAATCGACCCATTGCGCGATTTTTGCACCAAGACATCCGGCTAATCCTGTTAGGGTCGTGAACCTACCTTTTTGTCCTCCCTATTACTCATGGCGCAACCAACTTCCTTGCCTTTGCCTTAGCGGGGGATGCTGGAACTAAAACTCTTGTTAATTAGCCTCGTGTTCTTCCTAGGGACAACCGGCTTAACCCAGTCAATCTCTGCGACAAGCCGTGAGGCCCTCTTATAGCGGTTGTAATAGGTACCTGGCCATCCATCTTTCTAGCACGTTTCACGCTTCGATGCCTGTTCACACGGCTGGAAGCGATTCGTTCAAGAACTAACATTGCGAAAAGCGCCTGTCCAAATTGTATCTTCTCACTCGCCACTTTGCTGTGACGAGGCTAATTACTCGATTTCATGCGGCTCGCGTGTCCTGGCTCCGAGCTTCAAACGCACAACTGGGCTTCTCTGTCCGCTTAAATCAATAGGGCGTGAACAATGCTCGTCGGCCGTCGCTGCTAGGCTGTTTGGTCCTGGTTGATATTTGCGTGCAGGTTTATACTTTTCGTCACCACAAGGCCTTGTACAAACCGAACTTTCGCTGTCCGTACTGCCTTTGCTAAAACGTCCCCCAAACCTTCAATCGAAATTCTATTGTTTTTTAGCTTGCTACTTTAGCCTGTTGATCGATTTCGTCAGCTTCAATGATTCATCGTGCTCCCGAAAAGGCCGAGCCACCGTTAGGTGGGTTGATATTTTGGCAATATGACTCATAGGTCCGTCCTCCATTCTTCCCGACGCTCTTCATATTTAGTTTGGAGAAGAATTGAAGCACACTGCTCTTGCTCTTTGCTGCGCAGGCCCTGGTCTCAGGTTGCATTCGGCGGGATTCATTGGGGGTTGGGTACTTGAGAGGCGCCGCGACTGACACCACTCGATACAGTTCATCGATGCGGTCATTTCGTGCTCGGCCTTTCATTAACTTAGTTTTTCTAGTTCCCATCCGAAAGGGCACGTGGAGAACGAAAGCTACATGTGTTTGGCAATTATTGACGACCTCCAGCTGGCAAAGTAGCGCTGTTCCGGCCCTGCCCCGTTACTCTCACTGACCGTCCCTAACGCCCTAATGCATCGGAAATGCGCAGCGGCCTGGTTTCGAGGTCTCTTGTGTTGGATCCGGTCGGCTAATCCAACCGATATTTCATCACGAACGACTAACCATTTTCTTTAGCGCCCGTGCTGGTGTACGCCTTCATGATTTATGCGCTGTCCTCGGGGGGCCCCTCTTCGTTCTTGGCATGAAAGGGGGCCCTCGCATGTCGTGGCCGGCTGGGCCGGATATTGAATTCCATCAGGCCCTCCTCCCCGGGGACAGCCCTGAAGAAAGTGATTGCAGGGAGCCGCTTGACTGGATGCATTTCTTTGTCGGGGTCAGTTAGTTGTTGCCAAATCACTACCCTGTACTAATCGATCGCTGTTTGCGGAATCGGTATATTGATCAATGCTACTCTGAGCCGGCGAAGGGGCTCGACCCTCAGCTATAAATTGAAGTCATCCTAGTTAAAGAGGGTTCGATTCGATTTCTGTCCTCATTTTTGCCATTTTCTTACCGATAAAACTGATTGGAACGTTGCGTGACTAATAGCCACTACCGGCGGTTTTTATGGAAGCCCTACCAGCTGGTCTGGCGCAGATGCCTCTTCGGGAAGGTCGCTTCGTAACGATCCTCGCGGATGGATGCACATCTTTAGTAAAAAGCCCCATACACGTTCCCTTTATGATCCCTTGTTGCACCCTAGCGACCGTTTCGCGCATCGCCATTGATTCACCTTGAGAAACCTTTTCTTGATTGATGTTTTCTGATTCTCGTTTTTCTGGTTTACAGATTTTACCCCATTTTTTAGAGACGACGATGTCTAGAAAATCGAGCGAAAGCAGCGAAGGAGACCCAAGCGCCCGTGCCGTCACAGTGTCAATTTTAAAGGATACTGGCACAAAGGTTGGTGATTCTGAAATTTCGTCAATAAGGTCACTTCTACGCGTTCTGAACTCCGGTTCTGCAACTGTGTTTTTAGGTCCAATTGATGCTCAAAGCCCAAGGGATTGAAACGGCGCAAGAGCTTTTTTGGCGACATCATCAAGATATTCAAGAAGGTGCGGATTTTTTCCTTTAAAAAATGCTATTTGAATTCTAGCCGTCGTCTCCCTCTCGTTGTTGAGTAATGGAAAATTCACCAAATTTGATCCGAAGGACTATGGCCTCAACTTCGTTCTCGAGGTATTGCTATTTTCAAGGTTTCAACTTCTTTTGAAAGGTTCTTCTTGAAAGTTTCAACGCTCCTTGATTCAGGTGGAAACTATGAAGCGAAGAAGAAGGGGAACGCGAACCGCACGGAAACTTTTGTATGTGAAGTCAAGCAATTCCCCACGCAGATCAACCCAGATAGCGCCGAATTCGAGGTTTGGCAACTTGATTATTGACGAAACTTGTCGTTCTTTCAGATATTGGAACCGGCTTCTGAGAATGCTTCATTTTGATGACGTTGATCAAAACGAGCGACTTGAATGTTAGCTGGAAGGAATTCCTCGATAGCAATGGTACCATAGATGTTACTCAAATCTAGGTGAGCCACATTTTCTAAATTTTATCGCCTTTTTAGAGTAACGTAACGAATTACACTACCGGCTCTCGGGTAACGCGCTGACGCAAATGTGATCCTCATCCCTGTTTCTATTGTCTCTTATTTTCCCCAGTACCTCTTTCTCGCTCAATCTTAAATTTTTGCTATTTATCGTCGCACACCTCCTGTGTGGCGCTGCTATTTTTCTGTGTAACCGGAGGAGCCGTCTCTTTCTCATGGCCCGTTCGCAAAAGTATCCCCGGCCTCGGCTTTAAATTGGCGTTTCCGAAAAATTGTGGGCTCTGCTGGGCGCACATCATCCCCGCGGGTTCTGACTCTAACCGCCCTCCCAGGTTCTTTTCATGCCAGCTGGCCCTCCACCCTCCTACCAGCCGACTCTTTTCCTCCACTCTCGTTCCCTGCGTCTCGTTGTTGGTTGGCTAGCCTCACCGGCCGGGGAGACCGATTGGCTGGGGCCAAAAGCAGAAAGAAAACATAACACGCCATTTCCTCCCCACTTGTCCTTCACCCTGTAGACGGTCTTCTTGTCTTGTTATGTGTCTCTCTCACACCAAAATTTTCGCCTTCTCTCCTCTCCATCCCCCTTCGAATGCATAGCTCCACTATTTTCTCGCGATGTTGTTTCTTGGTTTTGTCGCTAATAAATAGCTCGCCATTGCCTTTGTCGTGCCGCGCCAAATGGTTATAGGGTCTGACGCTATTTTCGTGCGGGTTTAATGCCTTTGAAAAGATTTGTCGGCGAGATTTGCGGGGAGAAGGTGCCAGTGATCGGAAACGAGTTTGGGCGATTGATCGAGGGTGGGGCCGACCCTTCGGCAACGCTACTTGGACTGGCGCTGATCTGTTTTTCCGGGAGGCTGAACTTTGTTTATGCGGTCCGCGCCGTGAGACGATGCCCTTTTCGACATAGACCGGGAATCAAATGCTGTAGAAGCTCTAGGATTTACCGACCCGTCACGGGGCTCGAGACGAGACTCCCCTTATCGGCTGGATTTTATGGCGCATCTTTGACCTTTCTTTGATGGCTGTCTGACTGAAACCTTTTCGTTCTACGTTTTACGTTAGGTATCCCAATTAATTGCTGATTTTAGTAATGCGCACTGTGCTTCTATAAGAAGGGATGAACAGTCGCTGCGCACTCCGCCTTTTGCGGACATCACGGCTTCTTACAGCGGTCCCAACATGCTCCAAGAGCACTCGGCCTATCCCCTCGGAGGCATGAGATTTTTCATTTGAAAATATTACTTTTTAGGGAAAGCCTTTTGGCCTTGTACTTGATATTGATGGCGTGCTGCTGCGCGGACGCGATGTCCTTCCTCGGGTACCAGACGCCTTCCGATTGCTCACCGATGCTAACGGCTCTTTCAAATTCCCACGGTAGGTTTTTGCTTCCGGATTGGTGAACATTTTCTTAGGTTTTCCCTCACGAACGGTTCAAATTCACTACGGGCAGCCAAGGCGCAACGTCTTCACAGAACTTAGGAATAGAGGTACGAGTTTTTCCATGATCCAGAAAAATATATGTTTTTAGATTCGGCCGCAACAAGTAGTTATGGCGCACAGCCCGCTTAGGATGTTTACGCAATTCCATGACAAGCACGTGCTCGTCGTCGGCCAGGGGCCTGTAAATACCATAGCTCAAAAGTCGGTGTTTCAGCTTTAGCTTAAAAATTGGTTTCTAGCCTTGGGTTCAACAATGTGATAACCCTCGACGACCTGCGCGGTTTATTCCCCCACCTCGACTGCGTGGACTTCTCGAGGCGACGATTCGACGAGTTGAACTGGTCGCCACCAAAAAATTTCGCCCCAATCGATGGTTGGTTTTATGGTTTAAAATGTTTTGAGCCGGGCTAGGCACTTTTTTTAGCTTTTTACGCATTTTTTGTTTTAGCTATCGTCCTTTTGGGCGAACCGTTGCACTGGGAATCGGCGTTACAATTCCTATTGGATGTGCTGATCACGGACGGTGATCCAGGTAATTTCCAGCTTTCTATGCAGTTTAAAGTATATTCCAGCCGGCCTCAAATACAAGCGTGGCAACGTCACCCATTCGAATCTTCCGCTTCTTGCGTGTAACGTCGACATGGTGTGGATGGCCGAGAAGGGCGTCAATTTGCCAAGGTTAATCAGTTTGCTTTTAGTTTTTGAACACACGTTTAGAATTGGTCACGGCAGCTTTTTGACGTGCCTGGAGGCGATGTACTCAAGATTAATGGGGAGGGACTTGAAATATACGGTATTTGATGAATACCGGTGGCTAGTACAACTAATTTCGTTCAGGCAGTCCTCGGCAAGCCAGCAGAAGTTTCCTACCTGCACGCCACGCATTGCCTTCAAGATATGGCTTTTGACATGAAGCGCCCGGCACCGAAGACCATCTACGTTATTGGGTTTGTTTTCACGACTCTGTTAGATCTCGATTTTTAGTGACAACCCGCTGTCGGACATCCTCGGCGCCAACCTGTACAACCGCTACCTTCAGCACGGCGGCCGAGCACGGTGAGCTGTTGATCACTGAAAACACATATTGAGACATGTGCTACGTGGGCACCTAATTACGCAGGGTGACCAGCAAGGGGTCGTCGTCTTCGGGTGATATTGGATTTTTGCGGGTGACTCCAATCGATATAGCTTGAAATTTTGAGCAGCTCCTGTTTAAAAAAAATTGCTGAACGCTAGCGATCTGCCAAAAAACGTTCGCGGACTTTACATATTGCCATTTGTTAAAACCGTAATTTAGCAATTTTTGAAAGTTGTGACTTGTCCGGAATTTCAAGCTCTATCGGATGAGCTGCTGTACAGGGCGCAAGGCCATTATCAGCTTAAAACGACTAATGTAGGAAGAGACACACACACAAAGGTAAATAGGCGGCCACGTAGCACGTGCGTGACGTGCGCCTTAACCCCGTAAGCCCCCGCATGCTCCTTGCATGAACGGCCACTGGCTGTGCGTAGGTTTCACGGGGTGATTAGCCTTTTCTTTTTAATTTTGTGAGACGTTGGGTGAGTCGTAGTAATAAGTTGGCCCCGCGGTTTGTAACCCTGAACATCAGACCACCAGCACCGATCCCGATTCGACCGCTGTCGGCTGTGTCGTCGGTGGCCGAGGTGTACCACGCGCCACCGGCTGAGGATTCGAGTCCCGGGCCCGCCGGGGCTCATCATCCGCCGGCCAGTCTTCGGCCCCGTTGGCTGGGGCGAATCCGCAGTATTCGTCGATGAGAGGGTTGGCCGGGATGGCAGTCCCACATCTCAGGTAGAGCGCCCGGTTGCTTATTGTGCTGTCCTGTCGCTTTTTTGTGGAAGTGAGCCGATTTGGCGGCTTTGATGTTGTGCGTCCGTCGTGGTCTATCCTTAGTTTGAGATCTAATCGTTTTCATGGTCCTAGGTATTATTTTTATCCTGGCTATCTAACTACTCGATCCAACTATTGCTCGATGTCGAAGGGCTGACGGAACAGTCTGGAAGTGAACCCTTCTGATGGGCTCATCCGCATTTTCAACTTCAGAAGTCTCCGATTACTTACCTGTAAATTTTGTAAAACGGATTTTTCACCGTTTTGTTCGACATCACTAACGTGCTCGCTGCATGTCCCGGTCGATTTGCTAACTGTATGAACTTCGTGTGCGATCAGTTCTAAAAAGTCCCTTGTTTTGGCCTCCTAATCTAACGTTTTTTGTGGCACTGCCTCGTTATCCCTCCTTTTTCAGATTCGACCACATCGAGCTCGCCAGCTGGAGGAGCAGTCGCCGGACGACAAGCCTGTCGAGCATCGCGTCCGCGAGAATATCGAGCGGTGTCTGAGCGTGCTAGTTGGTGCGTTGCTTTTCCGGTTACGTTATAAACCCCACTCTTTTAGAAACCGGCGTCTACCTGAGGGCTGCAAGATCAACGGAACCGTCCTGCCAATCAGCAAGCTCGTCCAAGAATTGACCGATCAGGGAGCGAACCGAGCTCGAGGTAAATTTGAAGTTTTTTAGTTGTTTCAATGTCTGGTGCTTCTCGTTTGACGGGGGTGATTAGTTAAAAATTATAAAAATAATATAGGCATTTATAAAACGTGATTTTTTTATTTTCGATCGGGAAAAGCTAGATTTTTTACCATCTTTATGATATTTTTATAATTAAAGAGGGTGCACAATTTTAATAAAAATACATAGAAGAACCTTACTTCATCCATCTTCTAGATGCCCGGCTTCGTCGAGCCCGATCTCTTCGCCGCCGTCGAGATGATCCTCCAGCGCGAGCAGTGGAAGCGCCCTTAATTCCCCGCCAATCGTGTTTTTGCAAATTGTTTAGAATTGTGCACTTGGCTTTGCTTTACTTGCTACTTCTATCGGTGACCGCTATCTTCTGTGTCTTTTCCCTGGAATTATACACACACTCGGGCTTAAAGAAACATCGGTGATTAATAAATGTTAGAAATTTGAATTCAAAACTTGGAATCCGCACACATTTCATCGCCACACCCCGGCCATTCTCATTTGCTACTCGCTTGTTAATTGGTATCGGCGGCTTTATTGAGGAGAAACTGTGGGTGATGTTTGAATTCTTGAGCTTGTTGAATTCGTTCTAGAAAATGGCGATCCAGTCTTACGTAAAAACCTACAAGAACGTGGCGTTGATCAAGTCGCATCGTGTGATCGGGCGAGCGTTCAAGAATCAGCGGTGAGGAGGAGCCATTTAGAATTTGGAACCCGAAAATCCAGGCTTGCCCTGCTCGTGAACACGTGCGGCAGCATCTGCACGCTCGGCGGCGGCGACATCCTGCAGCAGTTGATGCACAAGGAGTGGGTGCCCGGCGACCCGACGAAGCCGTGGGGACCGGATGCGCACGGCGCGCATGGCATCGATTGGGCTGCTGCAGGGGCCGATGCTCTACTATCTGTACCGCTGGATGGACTTTAACGTGAAATATCGGCTGGTTAGATAGTGCTAGTTTTCTTAAACAGCTCTTAAAGCTTTTCCTGGCCGTTTTGCCTTCGTTTTGCTGCAAGTACTCTTGGAGCTGCTCCTGAAAAACAGGACGTTTTCTAGAGGTGGTCGCCTTTCGATCGTGCTGCAGAAGGTGTTCCTCGACACGGCCACCGCGCCCATGTTTTCCGGGACGACGATCATTGGGGTAATTATAGTGTCTAACTCATAATAAGTAAAAACGAACTTTCAAAACGTTGCACTGACGTATTTCCCTTTCACTGCCTTTCAGAGCGCGCACGGGAGGGGTGGTCGGGGCGTGGTGTAGTGGTCTAAGGCGCCGGCCCAGTCCCGAGACAGGGGGTGCGGGTTCGGTTCCTGGGCCCGCTGTTCTTTTCATTTTCGTTTTGCTTTTTCGTCTCAAATGTTGCTAATGGAGTGCCGTAACGCAAGAGAAGTCAGAAACGAGCTTTCACATTCTTTCCGGGCCAATAGACCGATAAAAGTTAGACGGCGCCTTTACCATCTTCAAATGGTCAGTTGCCTAAATCGTCACGCTATAATTTTCTAAAATTCGTTGCAAAAGATAGAGTAAAGGCTGCTCTGTGTTCCCAGGGCTCAAGCAGATTTAAAAACCGTCATCATAAACCAGTTGGAAATTTGGGCGAACTTTCTGTTGAAACGGTAAACTAAATGCCGGGAACACTCAATTTTGCATCTAATTGGATAGTTGGTAGCAGAAGGTTCACAGAGAATTCAAAAAATCTATCTGGGCAACTATTTTTATTGTTCTAGAAGGCAATTTGTTGAAGCCGCCGGATTGCTGTGGAGGATCCCAGCCTAAGTCGGCTCAAAAGATAGAGCGAAGTCTGTTTTATTTTTCCTCCACGCAAGTAGATTAAGATTTGCACATTGGAAAAACTTATAGCCTTTCGAAAGGCAGCTCTTTCCGACTTTCTATGCTTTCCCAATGCGTTACGCGGTGCATTGGCGCGCTGCGTAGCCCAGCCCCGTCCCCCCCTCTCGTGCGCGTTTTTATTAAAGCCTGAATGGCAGTGCTTTAGACAGCCCTGCTGGAGGGGAAAACGCTACGCTCGGCGGTGAAGGAGTACTGCACCAAGTACCCGCAAATCTTCATCCTCGACCTGTGCACCTGGCCCCCGTTCCAGTTCATCAACTTTTGGTGGGTGTTTATCAGGCAGCAACTAGCATTTTTGCTAAGTACAGCGTAAAATAACAAACATTGAATGAATAATACATCGTAATTAGCAATGTAACGTATCAGAGGTTTTTTTACAACCAAATTAGTGGTCTAGAATACAAATAATGCCCCAACCGCATGGCATTTGCTAATTGGATGATAAAGTTAAGATCTTTAATCTGGCGTAATTCGTATATAATTTTTTTACCAGATTGTTCCAGGTAAAGAGCCAATTTCAGGTTCTTGCCGAACCAGTGGCGTGTGCTGTACACGAACGTCATCCAGGTGCGGGTCACTTAAAGTTGGCTGGAAACGATTTGAAAATTATGATTTTTAAGGATTTTCCTGCTAGAAACCATCGATCCTTTCCTTTTTTCAGTTATGCTACAACACGGTCATGTCGTACATCAAGCACCACGACGAGAAGCTCTTCAAATTTATCTGATCCTCGTTTTTGTGTGCGCGCCGATCGGCAGAATAAATTCATTTAGTTTTGTTCATGGTTTTTCGATCGTTTTTATGCTTTATTACGATGGCACCATTTATTAAATTATTGACGCGTTGCCTAGCCTCTTGTATCGGCTCCCTAGTTGGGTGGCAGGAATGGGGCGAGGTTGATCGGCTTCCAGGTTTGTGCAGGGCTCGGAGGCGGAGCTGAAAAATTGAGAAAAATGAAGCTCCCATTTTTCGTTTTGGCCTTTAAATATGAGAATTCGGAAAAGCCCTTACTTATAGACAAAGATATCCTTGGGGATCGTGGTGGTGTGGGGATCCCGCGCAGAAGATGTACCGCATGTCGTAGGCGCGCACGGCGGCGAGTTCGTCTAAAAACCGTGAGCTTAGCTTCGGAATATAAATAGAGGAACTGTTTCTAACTGTTTTTTACTATTCCTAAGCGTAAAAACTTTACAAATTGTTAGCGAAAAACATCAAAAATATCGATTCGTCGAGCAAAATGCCCGATTTTTTACCAAGATTTTGCCTAAAATTGTTCTAGAGGTTTTTTTATTGTTTTCGCACTTCAAATATCATTACATTTTGCTAATACTTATAAAAATAGGTTACTAGGCATTTGGGAGTACAGGAAAAAGCTATGAGCCGGCTTTTGCGCGTATGCTGTCTGCAGTGGAGTTTAAAAAAAAAATAGAGCTCTCAAAATATCAAAATAAATTGTTATAAACGATTACCCACCAGCTGTCAGCCCGCGGCTGTTCGGCACCTGGTTCTCATAGTAGAAGCGGTCGCCCTTCTTCAGGTTCTGGAACTGCAGCCCGATGATGTAGCCGGCGGTGGGGCCAAGCTGGAAATTTTCAACTTAATTTTTAGAGCTAAATGTTTTCTTATAGTGATGAATCAACGTCTGGATCTCATTCTCAAAAGCACCTACCAGAGCTCCCGAAAGCGGCGTCTCCATCACGAGCCCCGCGTACAAATCGACGTCTCCGGGGTTGGCGTACGCCGTCTTCAGCAGGTTGATCTAAATATTGGGTTTATTCGCGGTTTAGAGGGAAAATTGAAGTGAGCAATTTTTCCGAAAATGACACCCACCTTGGCGGTGGTCATGGCGTCGGCGAAATCGTCGAAGGTGGTGGCCTTCTTGAGGCCGGCGAGCGCGCGGTACTGGTTGTACGGGCCGACGCCGAAGTCGCGAGCTCGCTGGATGTTCGTCGCCGGAAGGTCGATGCCGGAGCCCTGGAAAAGGGGGGGATAAACATAGATCAATATAAAACTGGTAACCTGATAGTTCTGGTTTCTTAGCGGGGGGCAGCAAAATCCCATTGTTAACATTTTTCTGTCGGGATTTTGGCCCTCGGTATTTTGGCTGTCGGCATTTAGGCGTTTTCCCGATAACCGCTATTCACTCACCGACTTGTTGCGGATCTCGAACACGCGGTTCCGAATGTCGAACGAGAACTGGTTGTCGACGGCCATCTGCTGGGAGTACATCAGGCCTAGAGAGACAGTGGTCAACCTTTAAACCTTCTTTCAACTTACCATGTCCAATCGACTCGTACTGCTGGGCGGTCTTGTTGTAGATGGGGTCCTGGTAGAAGATGTTCTCGCCGAGCATCACCGGCGTGCCGACCGTCACGTTCGTGTTGGACACGCGGGCAAAGTCCTGGAATCGGGGCGATATTTCCCGTCAAGCTCCAACTTACACTCCTCGCCTCCGAGTGGCCAAAGCGGAAGGCGTTCGTGCCGAACTCGGCCATCACGGACGGGTCGACGTTGATGTCATATCCGGTGAAGAAGCCGCTGGTCAGCGGGTTCAAGCCGTACTGAAAAATTGGGAGTTGAGCATGAAAGTAGGGGCTCATACCTTGGTCATCAGCGTGGTGCCGAGGATCTTGGGGAGGTAGAATTTGTAGACGAACTGCTGGTAGACGGCGATGATGATGCGGCGTGTTTCCTGGAAGATGCGCTCATCGGGCCAGGCCGGGCGGGCGGCAGTGATGTTGGCGGCGATCTGAAAATGTAGCTGTCAAGAGGTGTTTTTCGTACTATAGTTGGCGCTAGACACTGCTCGTTCTCACTCTCTCTCGCTCTCTCTCGCTCTCTCTCTCTACGACAATACTACGGTACTCACCCGGTTGTGCTCCTGGATGAAGTACATGTGGGTGGGGTAGAGGCCGGGGTGCAGCGACGTCCTCAAGTCGCCGGACAACGTGCACGGGTAGGTGGGCTGCGAGTGGCAGTTCGGGTCCTGCAACGACAAACTTGGTTTCATTTCTCAAACCCCAAACTGACCGCCGGATCGGTGGGGACCATCGTGTAGCCGTTGGTGTTCTGCGTCTTCAGCTGCCCCTTGGCGAACGTGCGCAGCTTGTTGTGGTCGCACATGTTGCTCCCGTAGACGATGGACAGGTCGAGGAAGTGGGTGTTCTACAGCTGGTTGATGGGGGAATGTTATTAGCGAAAACCTGGTTGATTTGGATGCGGGGGCCGACTTTGGTTTGGCCGTTGAGGGCACGGGTGAACTTGAAGCAGGCCGTTTTGAAGTAGGGGTCGCCTGAAAAAGAGTATTACTGATCGCTCTATCACTCTTTCACATTCTCGCTCTCTCTTTCTCCCTATCTCTCTCGCTCTCTCGCTCTCTCGCTCTCTCTCGCTCTCTTTCTCTCTTCTCACCTCGTCCCTTTCTCACACATGTTTTCTCTCTTTTGTGCTCTCTGGATATCTCACTCTCTCTCACTCTCGCTCTCTCTCGCTATCTCTCTCTCTTTCTCTCTCTCCCACCTGTCGGAACATCAACCTGGCGGCGCAATTCTTGTCCCTCATGTTCACATCGCAGATCGAGCAGTCCAGCGACGAACCATTAGTGCCTAAATTTAATGGTGAGTACAGTAACCGTACAGTACACTACGCTACTGTACGCTACAGTACGCTATTCTATCCAGCCCCTCAAAACCAACCTGTCGATCCAGGCGTCAGCACGACGTCGTGGGCGATAATTTGGCCGACTGCATGAGCATGTGCGAGTGGCCGGCCGTGTCCACGGGGTACAGATCGGTCTAAATTTTGCGGATTGTGAGCACGATTTTTAGACAGCTTTCAAAGGGCCAAGGGACAATTTTGGACTTTTGCCGGGCGGCTGATTGGTAGGTATCGGGCCTAACAATCCATAGATCGATGGTTCGATCCCTGGCTGCGCAAAATTTTTTGTTTTTCGAATTTTAATGCTTTTTTTAACGGATGAACACCCACCTGCTGGAAGATCTTGTTGGAGATGACGCGAGCTTAGGGGAGAGCCTGGCCGGCGACCACGGATTTAGCGCGGATGGCGCCAATTTCTGAAAACGGTTTTAAAGGACCGTAGAAGTCAAAATTTATAGTAACCCTAGTCAGTTGATAGTAAGTATTTCAGTTGTGTTTTTAGTAAAAGTAAGTTATATTTACAAGGGGAATACGAAAACTTAGACTTTTGGTCGAAAATCGCAATTTTTTTGTATTTGTTAGTAAAAATCATTCTATTCATGTTACTAAAATTGTATGCTTCGAGACAATTTAGTCCCCCCGTTGGATGCCACATAGAGCCTACCATCATCATACAACCGCCTTGGCGAGCTTGGCGAACGGGTTCGAGCGCGAGGCGCCATTCTTCGCGAACCGCAGGGTTATTGCAGTCGCCGGTGATGCGGCGGTACGGCTCGCCAAAAGATTGACACAATAGGGCACACGGAAAAGAAGTTAGGAAATTTTTTCGGAGTAGTATCGAATAGCCAAACCACGATTCTAGACGCAGAATTTTATTATCCGAGAAAACTCGGGCTTTCCCGCTCACTTTGGCTGGCAGGGGGTGTTCTGGCGGCAGGCCGAGTCGGAGCCGGTTGGTCCACCAAAATTGTGTTTTCTTTTTGCTGTCACCATCCCTTGAAAATACCTGCGCTTGCGCTGCAGGCGTGAGAGGTTTTTACAACAAAAGATTAAATTTTAATTTTTAAGGTCTAGCCCAAAATTGATATATTTTTTTGTCGAAACGTTTTCAAAATTTCAAAAATATCCAAAAACGATTTTCCCTTAATCCATTAATTACGGGTTACTTTCAAATTCTCAAGATATGGAACGCTCGGAGGTCTTGAGACGCTTCGAAATTTACACAAGCAAATTTTCGGAAAACCGCCAATACTTATGCAAAAGTGTCGGGATTCCGAAAGTTTGACACCGAAATTTCGACATTATGATTTTCGACATTCCGAATTTCCGCATTCCTGAAATTTCGACAGTATGATAGCAAATCGAAAAGACTCACATAACATAGTCAGTTTTCGATCGGACCGTCGAGCCCCGAACTGCAGGCGAAGATCGCCTGGGTGTCGAGGTTCGCGTCCGGAATGGAGGTCAGAATCTAAAAAGCCAAATTTTTCGGCAGGGACTGTTTGTTGTCACAAAATCTATAAGGACTGTTTTCCGTCACAAAATCACAGCTCGGTGATTAACTTAGGCTTAAATATATCCGGTTTCGTAGCGAAGACTTTCGAAAACCCAGAAAATTTCGGGAACTCACATCGGGTCCGCACTGGGCGACGAGGAGCTCGGTCGCGCACCATCGTGCGTCGCCTTTGGGTTTGCTTGGCCTGCGCGTCCGGGTCGGCTTTCTGTGGCGGCGACGACATCGCTCTAGAAGTTCACTTCTAAACATCTGGTTCATCAAAAATTTTCGAATTTTATTGGACCCGATTATGGTATTAAATTGCGGACCTGATGCTTCAAGTCATCGAAAAATAGGACCGATTACGGCATGGATATCCCGGATTGCGAGCTCCTTTAACGACAATAACCTACTGGTAATCAACTGATTTTGCCCAGCAAGGATAATTCGCCGAACGCCTCTTCATGGCGGCGGTGACGGCTGTCTGGAGGTCCGAGCATGACTTCGCCGTCGTTCAAAGCGCGTTGAAAAAAGAAATTATATGAAAAGCCAGAGGTTATTTCTTTCTCTGTTTCTCTCTTTCTCTCTCTCAATCTCGTTTTCATCCTCTCTCTCTCTCTCTGGTTGCTCTTTCATATTCCTGCTCGGCAGGCAAGCAGAGATTCTTTTGAGAGTCCTTTGCAGTGACAGGTTAGCAGAATTCCCTTTAGAAAAATTTAGTATCTAGTGGTGGCTAGCAGCGATTCTTTGAAAATTTAGACCGAAAAGGAAACAGCGGAGATTAATGAGGAGGTAATGGTACTCTGAGGTACGGTAATAAAAACCGAACCTGACGGCGACGAGGGCCCAGCAGAAGAGATGGACGGGATGCATGGCGAGACCCCGGAGAAAGAGTATCCTCCCCAGCCCACAGTCCACTTTTATACTATCCCCTGCTGCCACACACCCGTCATTTCGACCGCCCGCCCGGCCAAAACCGTTTTCCGGCCGCTACAACTTCCACACCGGCCGGCTGAGCAAATTCGGGCAGGTCGACTCGTGGTGGCGGGGCCCAAGATATGTCAGTGGGGTCGGATGGGGTGGGTGGCACTGGCCAACTTTTGCAGGAGGATGAAATGGTCCGACTAAGAGAGTCTGATCTAGCGTAGGCTTAGGCCGGGCTTGGGCTTAGCGGCCGGGCTTGGGCTTAGTTTCGGTCGGGTCTAGACTTTGACTGCTTCGGCTTAGTCTAAGCTAGGGATTGCTCAGTCTTATACTAACGTCGGCTTCGCTTGAACTTGTTTTACAGCTTGAGCTTCGCCCAGGCTTAGCCGTAACGTAGCTTAACTTAGCTAAGTCGTATTCTGTCTTAGGTTACGCTTAGGCTTTGACGTAGGCTTAGGACTCGTCTTAGCTTACGTTTGCACAGGCTTGGGTTTTGTCTAGGCTCGGCCTCGCTTGAACTTAGATTACGATTCGGCTTCGCTTGAGGATTGGTTTTGACTTGGGCTTCACAGGCTTACAAGCAGCTTGTAGCTTGAATAAGTTAGAGGTTAAGGCTTGGGCCTAGAGCTTGGATGTTGTTCAGGTCACGCCTAGCCTATTCGCTTTGTCTGAAAAATCGCCAAGTCGCCGATTGTCCTGACGAGGCTTAAGCCCAAGCTAAGCCCATCTAAAACAGCCTAAGCTTAAGCCTAAGCTAGGCCAAACTAGACCGTACCTAAATCCCGATTTTGAAAGCACAGTTCAACATCATGGCGCCAATGTCGCGGAGGGGTCGACTAGAGCCTGTTCGAGACAAAATTTGCGCAACTTTCCGTGCTCAGCCCACCAGGGCGATCCATCTATCCACTCGGGCTGGATCGAGGGTCTTTCACATACACAAAAAAGGAACGTCATCCGCTGGGTCCGGAAATTCTGGGTTTGGGCTGGGGAATGACGTGAAATTCGGGCTGCTGCAGGACGGTCAGGTGCTATCCTGACTCACGGGTGGCCAGATTTTCGGTTCGTGGGCCATTTTTGGATCTGGGGGGCACATCATCCAGCAATCGCCCACACATTTTGGAACATCGCCTCTCTCTCACTCATTTTCTCGCGCGCTCCTCTCTCTCTCTCTCTCTCTCTCGTGTGTAGCTTCCAAAAACGTACAGTATCTTGCTGTTTGTATCCTACCGTACTTTTGTAAGGTCTCGTACTGTGGCTTAGCGATTGACTGTATTGTTCCATAAGGTATCGTGATGTGGGGCCACGTACCGTAGCGTAACGTAACGTAGCGTAAGGTACCATGGTTCTAGCTTGCCAGACCGCAGTGTGTATCGTATCGTACACCCCGTATCACCTCGTATCTTTCATTCTCTCTCTCTCTCTCTCTCTCTCTCTCTCTCTCGCTGTCTCTCTTTCTCTGTGTATTTTCCATCAAATATATATGCTCTTTTATTTGGGCTATAAAACCGAAGAAAACGTTCGCGGAGGACATCCAAAAATAGGGGATTGGGGCGGAAAAGGAGTTTGTACCGGAGTAGCGATCCACAATTGCCATGCGCGATCAAACAAATTCAAAAATACGCAAAAAAAAGTATAAAAACAAGGTCAAATACCAATTTTAAAGCGCATTCGTGAGTATCACAAAAAGGGGTGGGCGAAGCGGGAAATCTGATTTTTGTTTGGCTTTGGATTTTTTGGTGGCGGAGGCGATATGGTAAGAATTTCGAGGGCAAAATCGGATGTTTATGGATAAACTCAATTTCTGGTAAAATTTTTACTTTTACGCCTCGATAAATTCGTAACCGTAACCCCAAGAAATTAGACATGGTGAGTAACGTCTGCTATGCCATGACGGAGTTGAGCAGCATCTCGCCCTGTCGACTCCAGTCGCAGCACAGATAGTGTCGCAGCAACAACCGGTATTTTCCGAGAACAGCATGTAGATGCAAATGTTCACGGAGGCGTTGATGATCACCTGAAAATTGGTACGGTAGTTCCAGGTTCTTTTGCATTATCAGGGGGAGTGAGTTTTTTCTATATGTCTAGAAAAGAAAAGTAACCAGTGTTTACTATTGTTTCTGCTACAAATTTATAGTTTCAGGAAGAACGCTCATCCAAGATAGTTACAAAAGCTGACAAAACAATCGATTTTTGAATTTTAAAAATAACCTTTTTGCCAGGCTCTTACGCTTCTTTTAAACAGCTAAACCTTCTTCGCAGATCTATAATCGAAAAAATTTGTGTTAGCCTGGAAAACCCACCAAAAAATTGCTGAGTGAGACGCGGACTTCGAGCCAGTATCTCCAGGTTCTCGTAGATGTGTTGCTGATGAAGCACAGCGTGTTACAGGCGAGGAACAGGATCCCGACCACCACCTGAAAATGTGGATCTGGGTACGTAGAGACACCCAAAAACTAAGGAAAGACAAAACTGGAAAAAATTATCGATCCTTGAACCCTTGAAAACGCCGGAATCGACTCCCCAGCTTGATAGATGTTTGCCGCTCCTTCCGTTCCGCTTTCTTTGACATTTCGTCCCTCTCGCCGCCACCCTGAAATTGACGTTGTGAGAATCGGAAATAAAAGCTTCTAAGCCTACGCATTATAAGCCTAAGCCTAAGCCTAAGCTAAGCCTGACCCTAAACCAAAAGCTAAGCGTAAGCTTCAATACGTACCGACACGTGCATTCTCCGACTTCTCCGCACCGCGTACAGCACCATCGAGTTGAAGCCGATCAGCGGCAAAGAAGGGCACGATGAAGACATGATCAACGTGTGCATCCAACGTGGAAGATCTGGAATTTAACGGTGCCTCTTACTCAGTTCTCTCTCTCTCTCTCTCTCTCTCTTCGCTCTCTTTCTCTCTCTGTCTCTTTCTTTCTCTTTCCCCCTCTCCAAACCCACCAGCTTGTTCCTGTTCCTTGTCGTAGCAACGTCAGGATCAAGTGCGGCATGTAGTGATCGATATTCCCGCGGTAGCACACGTTGAACGTTCACTGCAGAAAATCGACCGAAATTGGGACATTACATTGCTAATCTCGACTGAAGTAGTGAGGTCTCAGTTCTGAGAGTTTCCAAGTCCTTTGAAACGCTGTTTACTCATTTAGAACAATCTGGTAATGTTGAAGAGAATGGAGAAGGCAATGATCCCGATGATCACACCAGGCGACCCGTTCTGAAGAAAAATAGGGTTGGCGTGTGAGGGAGGGAGAAACGACAATTCAGGAAGAGAAGCGAAGAAACAGTGAGAGAGGAGAGAGACGGTGAGTGAAAAAACTCACTTTTGGCAATAATTGTGGCGCTTTATAGGGATGACACACGCCTATATATCGATGCACCGACACGCCAACCGTCAAGTAGACGCTGAATTTGCATAATTTTTTCGCCCACTTTCTCTTGCTCTGCCTGGCCGTTTGCGCTTTCGTCTTGATTCCATACATTATTGGAGATTGTGGCGAGATAGCTGGAATGCCATTTATGCAACAAAAAACCTCGATTTTTGACACCGAAAATTTACAGTTTTGGCAAAAAACATGCATTTTTAGATTAAAAAGGCCGGATAACTTTTAGTCAAAATCTGCTTTAATTTCTTTCAGTGAACCTAAAATTACCTCCAGTACCCGACCTTCCACACATGGTCAAATATTCTGCCAACCGCGCTGCGCACTGCGCGACAAACGACGCGATGAGGATAGTCGTGTCGCTGACCGACAGCGCCGCCAAGTGCCAATTGATCGAAGATGACGACATTAATCTGGAATCGAGTTTTAGCGGCGGCATCATAAGGCTTTTAAGGCGCCAGAAAGAATAGGATTATGCGCTCCGACGACACGCGGCGTGCACGTACTCTCGTCATTTAATGGCGTAATGGGTTCTGATTTTTTACCAGACGTGTCACGAGCCGGCACCATTGGCTATCCATAAGTAAAAAAATATAAGTGGCGCCTTGCCGTTGCTTTAAATTGGGCGAGAAGTGTGAGGTGAGAGAGAGCATGATGGAGAGAGCATAGAGAAGAAAGTATGAGAGCGAGAGACAGCGAGCGAGAGAGAATGGGACGATTGAAATAATAGAGAGACAACAGCTAAGGAGGAATAGAGGAGGGAGAGAAGTCCGTGAGTGAGGAAGGTGGGATAGCACAAAGGACTAGGACGAGGCAGGAGCGAGCAAGAAAGCCCGATTGAGCAGAGGCGAGGAGAGGCAAAAGGAGCCATGGCTTATATAGGAGAAGGAGAAATGAGATAGAGGAGAGGAGGAGGCGAGAGAGGAGAGAGAGAGAGAGAGGAGGGAGGAGGAGAGGGGGAGAGGCGAAAACGAGAGGTGGAGAAAATACGTGAACGAGCAAGATAAACTGCCCATACCTATGTGTAAATAATCGGACGCTCGTCAAATTCGCACCGAATCCCGAAGGCCATGATGGGGAGGGCGTTGGGCCTGAAAATCGGAGATTAAAAAATTGAAATTTAGCATAGTTAACTAAGATCTGCCGTGTTGCGACGCTAATTCGAGCTAACTCGACACCCACCGACGTTATCCGATCATCAGATTAAATAGTATTCATACCCAAATGGCATGCGCAGCTGTTATTTGTTCCGACGCATTCTTTTCCAGATCCGGCTCCGGCTCAACATCCATCAGCCCCTCGTGCTATTAATGCGGCTAGTGGGGGGAGGAGGAGGAGGAGGAGGAGAACGCCCCTTGAAAGTCTGGTTGGGCCTTTTTGGTTTTGGAAAAACATCATTTTAAAGAATTCGATTGGCACGATGCGAGAGAAAGTGAGGGCAAGAGAGAGAGAGAGAGTGAGAGAGATCCGAGAGGCGCGAGACAGAAGAGAGAGATAGAGAGAGAACACGAGGGAAAATAGTAAAGGCTGAAAAGCTAAATTTAAAAATTAGATTAAAATATATATAAATTTAGAAATTATTAGCAAGGAAAGGCAAAACATCAAAATGGAACTTTAGAAGCCCTGGTTTATAATCAGCGAAGAGCCTAAATAGCGAGGATTGCGAGAGAAGTAGATGGTTAAAAGTCTCGATAAGATAAGAAGTCCCGAGAAAACGAAAAAATTGACAGAATCCCTCAAGGTTCGCAATAAAAATAGCCACTTCCGCCCAAAACATCAAAAATTTTAGGAAAGCAGAATTTTCGTAAAAACACCTGTACCCTGATAATTTTAGGTTTCGAAACTCAGGCCACACCAAAAATAGCTCCTGGTCCATGATGGGGTTGCCATGCGAACAGGAAAGAGGGCTCAACATTCCAGCCCCCACCAAAGGAGGGCAATCTCGCAATTCTGGAGGGTGCCAGATAAAAAGTCAATTTTCGAAAAGAAACAAATTACATTACGAGGGGAGAGAGAGAGAGAGAGAGAGAGAGAGAGAGAGAGAGAGTAGTTTGTCAACACGCAACGGTCCGTTGCGGAGCGTTATTGTCTCGCTTGTAAACGAGAAAAACGATAGACCTGGCGAGAGAGTGTTAGAGAGTGTGTGTGAGAGAGGAAAGAGAGATAGAAAGTGAGAGAGACAGACGGAGAAAGTAAGAGACAGTCAGAAATCAATGTACGCTACACGCCCGCAACGCGTTCAACCAGCCGCACTAGTCATTCCCCTCTAAAGGACCATTGAAGGCATCTGTTTTCCGCTTCTCCCTCCGCCCAAAAGTGGCTGATTGGGATCAGGACACCTCGAACAAATGAGTGGCCCCATCCCCCCAATCACGCCTCCTCACCCACTTCATCAGCCAATTTGTCGGAGCCGCCCGGCTGGCCAGGGATCTGACAAAAGAAGAGAACGCCTCGATCAGCCCGTCAGCGGGGGTTATCGTCGCGTAGTCGCAGGGGCCTCGGGTTAGTGGCGGACAGTTGTCTGAGGTCTCATGTCACTGCTTCTCCTGGCATCTACCCTACCATCCCCCACACCCCCAACAAACAACAACTGTTGCCATCTACCGGATTTTCGGCTTTCCGGGCCGGCAAATCGACAAACTGACAATTTTGGAGGCTAGAAATTCTGGCACCCTTCCAGGCGGCATTTTAAAGGGGCTGGGAAGTCAGTGAAATGTTGGAAATGCGGAGTTCAAAGGCACAATCGGTTTTAAAGGGGCTGGAAAGGCAGAAAATTGCTTAGAAACTGTTAAAGTTTTGTTCCGTTAAAGGAAATGGAAAAACACAAAAACTTTT
>CATQJA010000376.1:0-47886 GCA_958295435.1 Mesorhabditis spiculigera
AAGACGTAATCGACCTAGAAAATAGATTTAGCTATCTCCATATCTCTCTCTCTCTCTCTCTCTCTCTCTCTCTCCCTCTCCCGCTCGCTCTCAAGTAAAACTACCCACTTTCTTATGTCCATCGCTGAAACACACGAATTTTTCGAACATAAAGTGTTATCCGGAAAGGAACAAAGAAGCAATAGGAAAATGTGGAAGTGTATTAATTTTGGTGGTCGGTGGGCGCGGAGCGGAGCAATCGTCGGCATTCTGAATCATTTCTCTCCACACTTCCAGTCATCACATTCATCAAATCATGTTGGAGAGGAGAAGGCGGCAAGGAAAGGCTTGTCAAAACGTTATAACATGACTCCAGTCGAAGGGACCGTTTTCAGCAAAAAACTGAAACTCAAATTTTCTAGAGCTTACGCGAAACGGCTTGCTAAACAAATTTTATATGACTCTAAACTTATCCCATGGAAAGGAGACCTAAGTTATAAATTATTAACTTTTAAACGCAAAGGCGGAAAGGCTTGCATACAAAATTAGATTTTGGCGAGTTGGTTTTCGGCGAAGTGGTTTTCGCCTAAGTGGTTTTCGGCAGGATGGTTTTCGGCGAGACGGTCTTCAGCGAGATGGTCGGAATTCAGCTTTCACAACCCGCACAAAGCTGACGCTACGCTCGTTGCGCGTAATGGGCTTACGAGACTTTCCACAACCCCCATGGGTTCGATCCAGATGATAGCAATAGATTTTTAGCTGTCCAGACTTGCTTTCGTAATTGCGCTACAGGTTTACCGTACGCGTTGCTGCTTTCAAAAGCTACCGAAACGGTTTCTCAAGACGGCGAAGCGGCAGGTGCGTTGAGTGCTCCGTTTGCGGCAAGCTCCAAAGACAATCCATAGGCAAAAAATGCATGCTCAGGTCCTCCATACACCTTCAGAGGCTATTAAAGCAATGCAGTGCCACTTTGAGTTTCACGCCAGATGTTTAGTTTCGGCCGATAAGCATTTAGAGTACGCTAAAACCCATTTACGGCTTCTCTTGACTTTAACGTATCGCTCAAGTTCATTTCTATGGCGACGAAGACTAAATTTTTATCATTCTACCACTTCCAAAGTGCCATATAATCTCTTGCTCCCCGATTTTCCAATTCCCTGGAAAACCATCCGATCCCCGACTCCTTCCATTCTTTGTTGATATTTTTCCGGTATAGCGAAACACGGCCGATTGGGGGGGCGGTAGAGGCGAGGCTGCTGCTTGTTTACATTCCGTGCCGAACCGATCGACGGTGAGGGCCATTAATTTGCACCCCCCAACAGGGCATGGGCCTTTCGGTTACGGTGTCGTGAAACAGCTGCCACAGGGCAATTGAGAGGAGGAGGACCATGGACCTTTGAAGACACCAAACACACCACCAAACACCCAAAGTAGCCGCTATTTTTGGAACAACAGGAAAGAGAAAGAGAAAGAGAGAGAGAGAGAGAGCGTGAGAGAGAGAGACAGAGAGCGAGAGAATGAAGCGTGCAAGCACTTTTCGAGCCAAAAATCGCTGTCCTTTCATGGAATTCGGGTTTTTTCATCTACGCGTGAGGTTGTAATTTAAAATATTGTTATTATGTAATTGTTATTTTGTTCTAATTATGTTATTTTTATTGTTAAAATCGGTACATCACATTCATAGAAATAAAGAATACAGACAATCAAGGATTTATTTAAGTTTTCAGCAGACTTCCGTCTCGCCGGCCACTTTGATGTCGAGCGTCAAGAAGGTCATGTCGTAGACGTCTGAAAAAATTTGAAGTTTGATCGGGTTAACAAGTTGTATAAAAAACTGTATACTTTTATGTATATCCTAAATCTGTATGTATAAAAATATGAAAGTATGAAATAGCTCCAAATTTCTGAATCTTACCTCCAAGGGCCGACTGCGGGATCTGGTACTCGGCGATGCGGGCACAGTTCTGAAATGCAAAAATTACTTCGGAACCTACGCAAAAAAACCAAAACTGCTTTAAAATACAAAATTCGATAAAACAAATTTCTTGGTATCAGATGCCTAAAATTTAAATACGAACTACCGTGGCCGAACACTCGAATTGCTCGACTCACCGGCTTGGCGTGACAGTTGTGCCGGACGCGGAGGTAGGGCCTGATGTAGCCGGCCTGGAAAGCGGATTTTAAAGGGCTACGGAAGGCGTAGCTAGACTTTGACACACTTTTATGATCTAGAATTTTGGAATTTTTTCTTTCCTAAATTATCTTGATTCAGAATTTCCTTAAGCGGATGACGACCCAAGTAACAGTTGATGACACAAAATACTGTGCGTGTTAGATTCAGATTAAATTAGCTTTTAAAGTTTTTTAATTAACTTTAAATAAATGTCGCAGCTTACCTCGTCGTGCTCGCCATACAACTGGAATTCACCGTTGGCGTTGGTGTGGATGTGGGCCAGAAGATCGTCGGGGTTCACTAAAATTTGTTGCATTTTGGTGTAAAGAGGCAGAGAGCGAGAGAGAGTGAGAGAGAGAGAGAGAGAGAAAGAGAGAGAGAGAGGGAGAAGGAGAGAAAGACAGGAAATACAGATCCTAACTTAAACCTACTGGTATCCTTCTCATACAACTCCACGAGGACGTTATGAAGAACTTTCTTATCGCAGACGGCCACTCCCTAAAAGGCCATTTTTAATGTATTCTGTATAGCGTAAGTTTTTTCTACTAATGTATCCAGCGTACCGTAGTATTACCACATGCAAAGTATGAAAACCTACCTTAACAGTAACATTTTGCATCTCAGCGTAGGTGGCCATGGCCAGGCAGGCGGCGACAGCAAGGCTCAAAGCGTTCATCTTCAAGGGTTCTGAAAAGTCGCCATCTATGTTAAGGTATATTTAACGTGTAATACAAAAAGAAAGTATATATTGTATACAGCGTAAAGAGTAAACACTCGGAATCTGGGCTATTCTCATGCTAAAGTGTATATTCTGGTGTTCCAACGGCCAGGCTGCAACAGGCGCCAAGTGCCCCCGAGGGTTATAAATCCCGCGACCTAGCCAAAAAGGGCTAGAGAGAGCGTGAGAGAGTGAGAGAGAGTGAGCTTCTCCCTTTCTGAAACATCCAACACACATTATCACTCCACCCCCATGTGATCGTCGGACTCTGCTGATTGGGGCCAACTGACGCCCTGGATGGGGCACGTTTTCCGGTGCCGCCTGAAAATAGCACACACCCGGGAGTGTTTCTGGTATAAACACAGGCATACACAAAACGAAGCTGCCACTCAATTGGGGCGACCGGATGCGGAGGTGACAGTGAGAACACCGGAGGAGGGATGAGTCAGCTTTGTGACGACTCGAGGAGCCAAGAATATCGGGCGAAGGAGGTGTGCTAACCCGAAAGCCATGTCGGCAGCAAGCCACTTAAGGGGTTCTTTACCGCCTTCGTCTCGAATACCTGCACCTGAATTTAAAGGGACTGTGAAGCCGAAGAATTGACCGCGGAATAACTGGGACTCGACAACTGCGAGTTTTGACAATTTCGCTTTACATGGAAATTTGGTAACTCCAGGAACCTCCCTTTATACGGTTACTTTCAAGCCATAGCTTGGCGCGTAACTTTCGAACACGATTAAACGTACATCTCTCTCTCTCTCCCTCTAGCTCTTTCCCTCTCTCCTCTCTCACTCTCTCTCTGTCTCCCTACCTCTCGCTCTTTCCCTCTCCCCCCCCCTCTCTCTCTCTCTCTCTCTCTCTCGCTCTCTCTCGCTTGCTAACGTTTTCGAGTGTGATCGTCCTCCTATCCTCGTCGACCCTTTGAACAACAGCCAATTATCCTCCCCCCTATCGAGAACTAGACCGTTGAATAACATCGACAGCTGACGATAGGGCACCGATTTGCGGAGTACACTAAAAATTTTGAGCCAAACATTTTGATGAGTTGCAGGAATGTGAGTATAAAAGTGTTTGCAAGCCTGCATCTTAAGGGCTTTAGCTACCGTAATGCCGGCAGTTCTTTACAATACTTTGAAAGAAGACATTCCGAGCGTTCCTGTTTCCGAACCTTCGATTTTTTTAGGGTTCTGACGCTCCCAAGCTAACTTTTTGCTGAATTACTGAGATTTACGTTGACTAAATGATCCGTCCAGGCTAATACTCGATTTAAATAGCATCCTTTGTTCAGAATAGTCCTCCAGACCATGATTCGTCATGCTTGTTTTGCATCTGGGTGCTCGACTCATACGTCGCGTGGTTAAAAAGGGATTTAGCCGGTCTGCCGGCGAGTACAAACTTTTGGCCGTATACTGGCAGGATAAAAGCGCCCATTTGGCAGCGGTTCTCACTCTAAAGACTGGTTTAAAATTTTGCCAGACGGGCAGTTTTTTCTGGTTACTTGTTTAGCCTTCGTTTTTTAGTAAATCTATCCAAAAAGGTAGAGTCATGGTAGTATTTTGTGATTTGCAATAGTAGATGTCGACCTCTATTTCGATATTTGTCTTCTGTCAAATTTCAGAATGCCAAAATAGATTGTCTTGAAAGGTTTTTTGTCGAAATTTCACTTTGTTCAAATTTCACCTGGTCAAATGAACTGAAATTTAATTTTTTTTTACATTTTTGAGAGAATTAAATTTTGATAAAAACCAAACATTCGTCAAAATTTAGATTCGCAAACAAAATATCGACACAATAGATATCAAACAGAAACTTCGACAAAGTGAATTCTCAACAGGAGCAAGTTAGCTCTCAAGCATTTTTCACTAGTTTTTTTACCTTCAGCTATTGCCTTTACCACCACCTCACCGATATTTCTTCTCTCATTCCTCAGTTTAACTGATTTAAGTTAAACGTATCCGTCGACACCTAGTCAAACTTAATGTCGATACTTTGGTTTCTTAGTCCCTTTAAAGGGCTGCCGACGGCATGTGTCGATCCCCCCTCATCAACAAATTGGCAAGTAGCCAACATGGGAGAGAGCAGCGCCCAGGGAGAGGCGCAGAGACATTCCTTCTTTCCGCTAGCGTAACCGATTGACTATGCCGTCGGCATCCCTTTAAACCCGTTTTAGCGTGCGTGCCAGCAAGCCGATTTAGCTGTTGCCTCAGCTTCCTAAAGAGTCTAGTGATCTCACTGCCCTATTTTTCCACTCCCAATTTCCGAATTTCATCCATCATCCGCTCCTCAAGCCCCTAACGACTGCCACCTCACCACCGGGATTTGTAAACTTTGGTCGATGAGTCAACCTATGACGAAAAGTGCCTGAAGACAGTTGGGTTGTTTATATTTTCGCGAAAATCGCCCTGGGGGTCTAAGGGGAAAGGAGCTTGTTCATGGTTTTCGAGGCTTTTCGGTGTTTGTCTGAAGAGAGAGAGATAGAGAGAGATAGAGAGAGAGAGATAGAGAGAGAGATAGAGAGAGAGATAGAGAGAGAAAGAGAGAGAGAGAGAGAGAGAGAGAGAGAGCGGTAATTTATGGGATTGGCCCATTCAAAGCAGTAGTCCCCTGGGCCCCCAGATCCACGGCCATTTATCGGGACGGCTGTAATCAGGGTCCGGGTGGCTTGACGACAGGGTGGGGAGGCTCATTCTCACACCTTCGAGCTCGAGCTTTTATCTACCGTAGACTAAATTTCTTGTATTTCTAGTTTTCAGTTTCCTAGGCCGGGAATAACCTAAAAACAAAACTTAATAATGATAGAAATCTTGGTTTTTTAACTTATCATGATTTTATATATTTGATTTTTGAGGGTTTAGCACGTTTTTACATTTTTTAAAACTCTCTTTCTCTCTCTCTCTCTCCCTCATTCTCTCTCTCCTTCTCTCCCGCTCTCCTCTCAATTTTTGTCACAATTTTAATAGCTCCTCCTCATGATTTCCGACTCCCCATCCCCAGCCATTTGCCAGACATAACAATTTCTCCCGATCCACCGATTTCTAAACAATTTATGAATGCGGCCGCGAATTCTTTGTCAGATAGAACAGGGCTCTCCATCACTCTCCGACTTTTGCCCTCCACTTCCCCGTTTCCATCAACTGTTTATCGTACAGTCTCGCAGCCATTTTCCGGCCCCAAAACAAGTCCGTATTTATAGCCCAAAAATGATGAAGCTGCTGTTGACGCTGTGCCTCGTCGCCGCAGCGCTCCTGGAAGTGTCGGCCCGCATGCAAAATGTTACGGTTACGGTAGGTGTTTAGGGTGCCCTTTCCTGCTACATTACTGTTGCTAGGAAGATACGCAAACTGTAAGAAAACTATTTACAGTAATCTTGAGCCCAAATTTTTCATAGTTTTAGGGAATCGCCGTCTGCCAAAAGAAGCGCCTCTCCAACGTGAAGATTGAGCTGTGGGACCGTGATACCCGTAAGTAGAGAGAGAGGGAGCGAGAGAGAGAAAGAGAAAGGCGAGAGAGAGGGGAGCGAGAAAAGTATCAATGAATAGAAAATGGTGATTCTATTGTAGTTGACCCGAATGACCTCCTCTCGACCGTGTTCACCAACGGCGACGGCGAGTTCACGATCACTGGTGGAGAGGATGAGGTCGGAAAGATTGAGCCCTTCATCCGCGTCACCCACAACTGCAAGACCAAGCCTGTAAGTTTTCTGAGATGCGAGAGAAAAAGAGACGGAAAAAGAGGTAGAGAGTGACAGAAAGTGAGATAGAGCGAGAGAGAGAGAGAGAGAGAGAGCGAGAGCGGGAAGCTTGAATCATCATTAAGCGAATGGCTCCAGAAGTATACGGGAAACCTAGCAACGCACTTTTTTCGCCTAGCCGCTACCTTGGATTTTTGGGAAAACAATATCTTAAATCGTATTTCGTGCAGCTAAAACTAAATTTTATGTAGATACCAGTCTAAAATATTAAATTTTACTAGCCTGCAAATTTTATTAAAGTCAAATTAAAGGTATACAGGGTGGCCCGAAAGAGTGGTGACCGGAACTTTTTCGATTTTCTGAAAAACTATAGATCGAGGAAAGCTCATTTTAGCACATTATATTCCTTAAACAATTATCTTCCACATGGCATAACCATTTTTTTATTTGTTTGCCTCAAACTCGGAAAAACTGGCGCGGAAGCGGATGGAAAACGGAGGTGCTGGCACGCAGACACTCAGCCCGAATTTGGCTCATAACTCGATGAAGACTTTCGCGAGCGAACCCAAAGTCAATCGAGAGTAGCCAACACTTTGGCCTTGCAGACCGGCTACACAAAAAAATTCTGCGGGTTCGGGTTGGGGCTGCAGGATCGCTCTTTTGGCGAGCAAAAACGGTTTGGTCAAACCTCATTAACGGGCCTCAGTCACTTGACCAAGTTGAGGGTACTGAGCCATAGTCTGTCACCACGAGCTTCACCGGAAACGTCAGGCACGCTCGTTAAAGAGATGGAAAAGGCATCGTTAAGTATTTTCTTCCACAGGAATTTATTTTAGATTTTGTCGATTTCAAAAAAATCCATGACTTTGAATTATGGAATTAAATTCTAATGTAAAAGCTAGGACTGCGTTGTGCGCTGAGCGTATGCTCAAATTTAGCCAACATCTATTGGAAACAGAATCCATAACACCGCCTTGCCCAAACCCATAAGGGAACAGAGAAATTCTGTGTGCAAGCTGCGGTCACCACTCTTTCGGGCCACCCTGTAGTGAGAGAGTGAGGGAGAGAGCGAGATAGAGAGAGAGCGAGAGAGAGAGAGAGAGAGAGAGAGAGAGAGACATAGTGAGATAGGGGAAAGAGCTCGAAAAATGCCAGACCTGCACGTTACCCTGCATTTCAGTACTGCCAACGTATCGGTGACTTCGAGGTTCCCCAAGAGAAGATCGACGGCACCTACGACATGACGTACCTCACCCTCGATATTGCGGTACTGAAAAATTTATATCATTAAATTTCCATACTTTTAGGTGTCCGGCGAGAAGGAGAAGTGCATGTAAATCCGGAATTTTTTCGGGATTCTCCTGAGTTCCGAGACTTTCCTCCCTCCACCCCCCGGCTGTACCATATTGCTGTACCTTTGGTGCTTCAGAATTACCTATACTATGTGCCATTTCGTTGTTTTCCATTGCATTCGCTCTGACAGATTTCTATTGAAAAAACCCGTTGAAAATGAATAAAATTGCAGATAGAAAGATGCGTGCCCTTCTGCCGATCTTCGTGCTGGCTGCCGCCCTGTGCCTGATTGAGGCCAAAATGCAGAGCGTCTCCGTCAAGGTATCGATTTATTAAAAGCGGTTATGTAAAAAATTAAGCATTAATTAAATGTACAATATATGATTTTTTAATAAGTTTTTTAGGGTATTTAAAGGAGGTTTTAGCGCAAAATTTTGTAAAATTTGAATCTGGCAAAAATCTCTGAAAACTCCCGATGGCTATTAAATAGGTTAAATAATCGTATATTACGTGATATTGCTATATTTAAAATTGTAACGGTAATGGTAATATTTAAGGTTAAAATTTAGCCGTCTTTCGAGTTTCAACAACGGTATCTTGATTTTTAAAAATATGTTAATTTTTAAATCTAATTCCTTCATTTCCTACATTTTTGAAAAGAAGGGAAATTAAGTCAACAAACGGTTTTTCAATAAATTAAAAGAAAAATTATTTATCTGATTTTTGCAGGGAGTCACCATCTGCAACAAGAAGCGCCTGGCCAACGTCAAGGTCGAGCTGTTCGACCGTGACACCCGTGAGTTTTTAACTGGAGAGAGAGAGAGAGAGAGAGAGAGAGAGAGATAGAGAGAAACAGAGCTATAGAGAGAGGGACGATAACCGAGAGAGGGAGAGAGAGCGAGCGAGCGATGGAATGTTACTGATCCACAGCTTTTTAGTTGACCCGAACGATCTCCTCTCGACCGTCACCACCAACAGCGAGGGCGAGTTCGAGATCACCGGAGGAGAGGACGAGGTCGGCAAGATCGAGCCCTTCATCAGGATCACCCACAACTGCAACACCAAGGAGGTATGGAGTTTTTCTTCCTAGTTCCTTTAAATAAATGAATCCTTGAGCAGGTGTTTGTTTTCACAAGGCCTTTAAAGGGTGAAAACGGAAAACGGTGATATGGTTTTTAAAGGTTTAGGTATCCTTCAAGCAACATAAATGTTCATATTCACAGAAATCGATGGTTTAAAACTATGCAAAGTGATCTTAGGAAGTCTTCTAGGAAATCCATAAGGGTTTTTGTCTTCATGGTTCCTTTAAAAGCTGCTTAAAATAAAAAGTAAGATGTAATTAAATTAAAAACGTATTAAATGCACTAAAAATGTCTAATTTTCACCAAAAATTTAGGGATGTGCCCGCATCGGCGAGTACGAGGTCCCCCAGACGCACATTGACGCCGCCCCCTACGACATGACCTACGTCAACCTCGACATCTACGTAAGTTTTGCAAGATTTTTTAGGCTTTGTAGTATCCGCTTATTAGGTATCTGTTAATGAGATACAATACAGCATGATAAACGCAAATGAATATTTTTTTAGGTCAAGGGCGAGAAGGAGAAGTGCTAAACACAACAGCTCCCTTCAACTGCAACACCTAGTCCTGCCAATCAGCCTTATCACTTTTGCAATTTTCTAATAATTATATGGCTATTGCGTAATAAAAATTTTTTGAAGAAGATGGGCAGTTATGCCTTACAGCTTCCGAGTGCCGAAAGAAATCAAAAGGCTCCGGCTAAGTGGACTTGGCTCTCCAATTGAGTGCCGAAGCCTTCCACAAGCTGTAAATCTAGCTTCAAGTTGGACCACTGAGCCCTTACTTTGAAATAGTATTCCGTAATCGATTCAAAGGCAAACATATACACCAAAATAATGCTAAACCCCAAAAAAGCAAAAGGCCAAAGTCGAGTGGTCGCCGACGGGGGGTTTGAACGGATAACCCGCCGACTCCGGACCATTGACCGAGAGAGGAGGGCTCACTTGGGGGTTATATAGGACCCCCGGTTGCAGTGGGCCAGGTGGCGCCCGTTTCGGGTGCATGACGGGCAAGCAGCTGTAGCTGGCAAATCGAGGTTCCTAGTCAGAATTTCTCGGGGAAAGTGTCAAAGCCCAATAAAAATTATCGTATTTTGTTAATGACCAAAGGACTCTCGTTAAACCTTTAACTACAGGCCTCCAAAACCCAGTTCTGGTCTGAGTTTTTCAGTAAATACGCCTGGCAGTTGAGCAATTCTTGGCCAATATTCCGCTACAATACTAGAGTCGCACGGATCACAAAACGACACAAATTACAAAATGTTTTTCCTACCATTACCTTTTATCTTTTTCTTGTTTCCCTGCTCTCTCTCCGTATCTCTGGGTCAATATAGCGGGTGCCCAGTCCAGCGGTGTGCCCGCTAATCATTTCGTGTTCCGTTCGACCTTGCGCGGTATCTGCTCGTCAAAAGTCCTATATTTTTTATTTTCCATGTTTTTATTAATATTTACTACCGTAATTCTTGGATTTCTATTCTATGAACTGTACTGGAAACGGAGAAATTTGCCGCCAGGTAGGCTTTGGCAATATTTTTTGGAAAAATATCGACTTACGGAAATTGTCTACAATTACATATTGCAAGCTCCTTAAAATAATTTCGTCTGCTTTAAATTAAAGTATATTGTTCTCTGATTATACTAAAACACCTCAAAACCTAGATAAATTTATTAAATTGTGATTTTTTTTACCTGAAAGTCACAAAAAAAATTAAATTTTCGTGTTTAATACGAAGCGTTTTATCGACCAAATTGCATTAAGAATAAAGATTAGAATACTGTTTTTCAGGCCCAATTCCGCTACCATTCATCGGCAACTTGCTGGAAGTTATGCGAAACGAGCCCGGCTATGAGGCTTATAGGAAATGGACAAAACAATATGGACCTGTACACACTTATTGGCTAGGTATGGAAACGATACCTTACAACAAATTTTTGTTATTTTGTTTAACAATTCATTTTATTCATAAAACATCCAGGACTCTTCTTTAATTTCTCAAGCGATTTTAAAATCTTGACTCTTCACTCTTCCAAAAGCTATGTTTAAATCACCATACCGGTAAATTACCTAAGTCCTATAGAAGGTATGCTCTGTATTAACAACTTCAGAACACTATACCTTTTAGGTTCTCGGCCAATGGTTGCCGTGTCGGACTACGCGACGATACAAGCAACATTTATCCAGGATGCCGACAAATACGCTGGTCGATTTAATAATTTGGAGATGACGAAAATGTATCGAGGTTTCTAGTTTGTAGCATGTATTCATTAAATAACGTGCAGTTCTAGAGGGTTTTAAAAGCCTCAAAATATTCTATGGCGTGAAATAAGAATCACGAAAAATTAGATATGCAAATTAGCACCTTTTAGGAGGCAACTACGGTGTCGTGGAGACGGCCGGGGATTTGTGGAGGGACCAGAGGCGGTGAGAAAAGTCTCGAAAATTATTAAATTTGATTTTTAGCTTTACCCTGCACACTCTTCGAGATTTCGGAATGGGCAAAAATATCATGGAAGAGCGGGTACAAACTATATCCGCTTACAAAAAAATTTAACAAATACAATTAAATAATGCAAGCAATTGAACTTACAAATTTCCAGGTAATGCTTGAGGTGGAATACCTTTTGGAGCGCCGGGAAAAGCAGATGGATAGCTTCGAAATGCAGGTAATCATCATACCTCATATTAAAATCGTCGTAAAACAATATGAAATGTCTTAAAATACGATCAAACAAAAAATAAAACCACATTTAGAAAGAATTCGACATTTCGGTTGGCTCCATCATTAACAATATACTTTTTGGGTATAGGTATGACGAGGTACGTGTTTTAAGTAATTTTTATATCTTTTTAAACTCAATTTTGCTAAATAATTCTAACTTTGAGGGTCAACTATACATATTTAATCATTATATATCTAAAATACCCTTTTTTAGGATAAACTCGAGGAGTTCTTCTTCGTCAAAGGCTCAATTTCACAGCAAATGAAGGAGTTTATGAACCCGAAACTTTTCCTGTTGATTTTGTATCCGTGGTTACGGTATTTGCCATATTTTAATAGTACGTTTTAAATTCTATGTAAGCATATTTAAGGTCTTTGAAGTATATTTTTGATTTTAGCGGCCTGTCAACGTCTTTTTGGGTATCGCGATTTGCTGTTCAACTACTTTCGAAAGCAGATTGCCACTAAAGAAAAAGAATTCGATTTGGATGAGGTAATCTGACTTTTCTGACTTTTTTATGCCTAATTTTTAATATGTAACGTAATAATACACAATTCAAAATGATGCTACATTACCGTATTTGACCGTAACGTAACGTACTAATTTAATCCAATTTTAGGAACCTAACGACTTCGTGGAATGCTTCCTGAAAGAACGCTCGAAGCGGAAGGGCACAGAATCGGAGGAGTTTTATAGGTATCTACAAACCTTACGGATTTTTCTACCATGTTTTTTAGTGAAATGCAACTCCTCAACCTTGTCTTTGATTTATGGGTTGCTGGTAAGTTAATATATCGGTTCTTTAGGTTTCCCGGGGGACAATTTCTGTTCTTGGGATCCGGTTGACCTAGTAATCAAATATAAAGTGTCTCTACATTGTTGTTAGTAATTTTAACTATACTTTAAACCCTTAAAAAAAATTAGAAAAAAATTTTAAAAAACGGAAAATTTTGGTTTTTTGGTTGGTTCCCCCCTCGGTGGGGACGGCCAAAAAAAATCCCCCCCCCCCCCGCAACCCCCCACAAAACCCCCGCAACAAAAAAAAAATTAAAAAACCGTTTACCCCCTCCACTTCAGTCCCACATAATATGGGCGGGGTAAATACCTTACAAATGTCTCAAAAATATTTATTTGTCTAAATGCCATAAAAAGTAATTATAAAAACTATATTAAGGTATGGAAACCACCGCAAATACCCTCACCTGGGGCGTATGCTATATCCTGAACCACCCCGAGGTCCAGCAAAAGATCTACCAGGAGCTGGATGAAAAGATAAAATCGGATCGGCGTGTCGAGATGAGCGACAAGAATAACCTACCGTACTTGAATGCTGTGATATGCGTAAGTTGAGAGAGAGAAAGAGAGAGAGAGAGGGAGGAGAGAGAGAGAGAGAGAGAGAAGAGAGAGAGAGAGAGAGACGAGAGAGAGAAAGAGAGAGAGAGAGAGAGAGAGAGAGAGAGAGAGAGAGAGAGAGAGAGAGAGAGAAAAGAACAAGTGGGCATTTTCAGGAAGTCCAGCGCCTCTGCAACCTGCTACCTCAAAACCTATTCCACGCCACTACTGAAGACGTCGTCATTAATGGATATTCGCTGCCAAAGGGCACTTCCATCGTCCCACAGATTTCTTGTGTGATGTACGACGAAAAGGCAAGTACCGGAAATCCATGCCGGCGATGATGCGAGAGTACTAATCCATCGATCTCCGATTTTCAGCACTTCCCCGAGCCCTATAAATTCGACCCATCCCGATTCCTAAATGCCGACGGGTCCTTCAGAAGACGTGAAGAATTGATTCCGTTTTCTATCGGAAAACGACAATGTGTTGGGGAAGGATTGGCAAGGATCGAGTTGTTCCTCTTCCTCGCCAATTT
The DNA here is from genome assembly GCA_958295435.1 of Mesorhabditis spiculigera. Classification (NCBI taxonomy): domain Eukaryota; kingdom Metazoa; phylum Nematoda; class Chromadorea; order Rhabditida; family Rhabditidae; genus Mesorhabditis; species Mesorhabditis spiculigera. The sequence continues at coordinate 13,527 of CATQJA010000376.1, forward strand.
ATTCCATCGCTTTGAGGTGAGTTTTGTCGAAATTTCTGAATACTTTCGAGAGAGAGAGGGAACGAGAGAGCGAGAGATCAGGCTGGTGGGCGAGAGAGCGAGAGAGTGTGTGAGGCAAGAGCAATAGAGGGAAAGAGAGAGACAGCGATATAGAGAGGGAGCGAGAGAAAAAGAGCGAGAGAGAAGGCTAGGGAAAATCAAGAATACACTCTTTAGATAACCGCCACTGAAAAACCGAGCATGAAGAAGACGTTCGGGCAGACGGTCCAAGCAGCACCGTATCGAATTTTTGCGAAGAATCGCTTCGCCCAAAGACAATGAATCTCTTGGTGCCGGAAATGGTTTTAACTACGTAATATTAATATTTAGACAATAAATTGTACAGCTGACTTCTTAAAAAACCTTGAGCTAAGAAATACATAGTTGAAGTAACCATAAAATAAAAACTTCCGACACCGTTACGCTGTTCCCCTACAAAGATCGTTTTGTGCTTTGAGCTTTTTGGACATGTGATATTTTCGTACCCAGATATAAATCACACGGCTTTTTACCTCTTTACTCCCGAGTAGCTAGGTAGCCACGTCGTCACCGGGTGTCTGGAACTTCCAGTCCATTTTTTGGCCTCCAAAATTGCTAGGGTCAATGTTCTTGCAAATATTGGGAACCCTGAGCTTTCAAGGCTTGGTTGTAAGCACGCTTCGGCTAATATGAGCTTACGTTTTTGCAGGTTTCCAGCTTTTACAGTCGAGCATACTTTCCAAGTGCTACTGTGAAATTTCCATTTACATTTGATGAAACGATTCTATATCCACCGAGGGGGCTATCGTTTAAGGTATGCAAAGAACACTAAGATATACTTAAATTGTTGCGTTATAGAAAGTGTTACTTACCTGTAACTCGAGCGCACTGTGCCTTGGAGTCTATTGCTGTACGAATTCGATGCTGAAGACCAACTGTTCGCCCTATCCATCAGCGGATTTAGGCTCAGATCTGGTCTCGCCGCAAAACTATTACGTTTCAGATTACCTGCTCTCACTGAATTTACTAATTGTTTTGTGTATAAAAAGGTCGATGTTTGTAGGACAACGGTTAAAGGTAATTTGAAAACCCCTACGTGAAAGTAGCTCTGAAAAAAATTTCCTTACGTCGTACCCCTGACAAAATTTCAGATTTTTTTGGGTTATTTAGCCACGCAGTAAGAAGCGTTCTTCACGAATTGCAAACGTTGACCTGTAGAAAGAGACTGAAAACATGCAAATTCAGCGAGCACCACGACCATGACGACCACAAAACCAACGACGACAACGGCTCCAACAACACTTTCTAGTATGGTGGCTGATTGGGTCGGAGGCCAACTAGGTAATTCTCGTTTTCGGTTTTAAAAGCCACTTGAGATACAACGACGACCCCGGCGCTTCAAGACGAAATCATGGCAAATCTGGCGACGATCCCCCGATACAAGGGAAATGCTAAGCCAGTGATGCACTATTGGAAGGAGATGAGCATGAATATTGCCACCCCAGAGGACACTTATTGTAAAGGGTGGGTTTTTAGTTTCGGACAATTGACAATTTCGGCCCAACAAAATCACTTTTCTAGCGCTTCTCGGCATCACCCCTGCTTTTGTCCAGTAGTTTAAATCCCGCAAACCGCGAATTATGACTTCCGAGCCCCTTTAGGAATGCAATGTTCGGAAAATTCATTTCTCCTAGAGTGATTTCGCCGATAACTCCCTTCGTTTGATGGTTTGCAGCTTTGAAGCCTTATGGCAATTAGCTTTTACTAGTTTTGGAACTAGGGGATCGGACCGAAAATCCCGTTCTTAAAAAGTTCTCGATTGTCACTAAAATAACTTCTCCTTGTTAAATCCTAAATCCATGATTCCAGCCAAATCTGGCGATACCTAGCACAAAAGCCGACGGACGGATGTGACGGCTTGGTGAAATTGTGGGCGAGTAAGGATGGTGGGTGCTGATCGTAGCTCTAACTTTTCTTTTAGGTCTCTCACTCTCCGTCGGCGCGAGCGGTGATCAAAAGCTGGGCTGGGTGGCGAGTGGCAAGGATAATGGATGTTTTGCGACATCGCCCATTGGCGAGATGGTCAAGAAGGCCAACGGGGACAAGATCTATCAATCCACTGGCGCCGGCTACTCTGCCACCATCTATAAGGCGCCCGTACTCAAGTTTTACGCGTGGGAAGCCGGGAGCTGTTTCACGAAAGTTCAAGGCTGCATCAACAGCGGATTGCCGAAATGTTAATCGAGTCGATAAAATGTTTTTTTACGGCGGTCAAGGAGGCGTGTGTGGTGTTTAGGGCTTAAATTTTTAGTGGACTTTCCGCACTTGACATAGCCTATCATGTGCAAAATTTTCACGTGACATTGCAAACAAACCCGCCCCATGCATTTGTATAAATCATAACTTGATTCACTCACAATTTATCCAGCAGTTTTGTTCCGCTACAGATCGAGGTGACACTTCGCCAGCCCTTCCGGATTTTGACAGCCAATCCCGGCGACAAAACATGGGCTTCTCGGCGGCCACGCGTAAAATACGATGCCGAGTGAGACGTAGCTTCCCACCCTTGTGATAGCGGTATTTGTGTATATGCAGTCTAGCGTCTTTGGGTGTTGCCAAGCGCGGATCGGGAGTGTGGCTCCGCATTTGTTATTTTTAGTGGTAGCTACCCAGCCAACGATCATCCCAGCCATTTCCTGGACGCCTAGATAGGTCCCTGAAAAAGACAAGTTCTTGGGTGTAAATGCCACTCCTACCGTCCATACTGCTCCTCAACATCGCCTGGCCATCGCATGTGATACCTTGACCTGGCTTGAGGAATTGCCAAGTGGTCCTGGAAATTACAGCGAGTGGATATCGGGAGAGAGAGAGAGAGAGAGCGAGAGGGAGGGAGGGAGAGAGAGAAAGGAGAGCAAGGTGAGAGAGAGAGGAGAGCGAGACAGAGAGAGAGAGTGAGCGAGAGAGAGAGAGTGAGAGAGAACGAAAGAGTGAGAGACAGAGAGAGAGAGAGAGAGAGAGAGAGAGAGAGAGAGAGAGTTAGAGAGAGAAACGGAGAGAGAAGAGTGAGTGATAGAGAACGAGAGAAGGTGAGGACCAGCAGGCTAGGTATGCAAAAATTCCACGGACCCTCTACAATATTGTTCATCTGGTTCGGCGACGGTGCCGACCATGCGTCTCCAAAAGTGTATCCCAGTCGAGTTTACATATTTTGGGATGGGTAAATATGTCGCGGTGGCGAGGGGGTTAAGTGCTAAAGAACAACGCATTCGCAACCGAAAGGTCTTACTTGTTGCCGACTTGGTTGTCGTTGCAGACGTCGTTGTGGAAGTCGTCGAAATTGTCGTTGTTGTGGTAGCAGTGGTCGTAGCAGTCGTTGAGGCTCTACTTGTGGGGTCCGCAGTACTAGCGATAGCCGATAATATTGGTGTTGTTGTCGTAGTTGTAATCGCCGACGTGGTAGAAGTGACACTTGTTGCTGATGTCGTCCTAGCCATTGTGCTACTTATATCGCTACTCGTTGCCTCTGCCGTCTTCGTAAATGTCTTCGTTACTTCGGATGTCTGGCTGGCAATTTCTGCTTTACCAGTGCTCAGGCTATCTGAATCATTTCCGGTCAAGATACGCGGCAAGTCTGAAAATTACCAAGTTCCACGTGTTTTTGGTACACAAAACATGCAATTAGAGCACCAGCTGAGTCGGAGACAGTGCTAAAAATTAAATGACGGAGTATATGAAATAAAAAAACCTCACCTTCGTCGCGGTTGTGGATAGATGGAACAATTCGTTCGCCAAGAGTCATTCGTACAACAATAGACACCCCGACAAACAGCGGAAACGCAATATTTTAGCGTCTCCTAAAAGACTTCAGCATTTATATATTTGACTTTAAGGGTTGGCGCATAAATTATGTTATACCTTAAATGATCCACCCGTCGGCGGCTCTAAACTATAACTGTCGAAGTGAAACGGAAAATCGATAACTCTACTAGGCAAAGGGTAGCGATGGAATCTCACGGCTTGCTTAAACGACACTATGATAACCACTCGATACCTTACTACCGCGAAGCTTAGAAAGTTCAGAGTTGTTAACATAAATGTAGTCTTAAGCATTATATAAATGAATTCTCGCGCAAGGTTGAAAGAATTTGGTTCATCAGCCATGTGCTGGTTGCTATGCGAAAATTAAGAAGGGCTATAAATCAGTCAAATGCGCTGAACCCGAATGGCAGCTTAGGAAAGAAAGGGCTTATTCTTCCTACTTACCGTACGTAAAACGGCATGAATAAAAAAAATTTCAAACTACCCAGTTACAAGATCAATTTTACGTGTTTTCGAACTCCGATTTCCCACTCCGATTTAATGATCATTTTGCTCTCGACTGATATTTATTTTACTGAAACTTCCGAGTGCATCAAGATGTCACGATAAAATCAGCATACATCTTTATTTTTTACACCTTATTTTTTTCTGACAACGCCACGAAAATTGACGCGAAAAGGAAACCGATTTCGATGAATGAGATCATTGAAACACCCATCAACACGCCGAGGAGTCCTCCAAGTGAACCGATGAAGCTGTTGAACTGGAAAACAAAATGGATTACGTCCTCTCTCTCGCTCTCTCGCCGTTCTCTCTACCTGTCCCTCTGTCTCTTCCGGAAACATACACTTTCCGCCGCCACTTCCGCGTATAGTTGATAGGTGTAATCGGTCATCGTGACGGCTACCCGTACTGTATCCTGTATCCCAGCCGTACAATTTGCAGCGTTGTTCGTCAGGCTGCACTCTTGGGCTGGCTAAAAAACTTCTTTAAACCTTTTAAAGCGACTGGGAAGTGATCGAATCGACCCCTTCCGCTGGCCAGGTGTCGACACTCATCTCAAGACCTAGGGTTTCGTGTCTCAGCAGACCACTTGGCGAGTCGCCACCACCTTAGTCGAGACCGAGATCGGGAGAAAGTCGGAGCTCGCGGCAGAGAAATAGAGAATGCTGAGCACGATAGTGAGCTGATGCGCGTGAGAGTGAGCATGAGACGATAAGCATGAAAAAGACTGCAAAAATCCTTACACTAATCGAGTAGATAGTCCTCGTAAAAGTATCGACATCATAGACCCGTTGGGTACAGGCTTGAGGGCAGACACATGATGGCCAAGTCGAAGGGTCGCCCAACGCGTCGATGTCGTTCACGCAGGTTCCTGGAACGATGATGTACAGAGGAGCTTTGCGTTGTCCAACTCATGATAGAATACACCAAATTTCGACAGTAAGCGCCCGAAGACGTGCAAAAACTTACGTTGGGTCAAGCTACATGCTGTCGCCGTCGCTGCCATCGGATACCGCGGATCCATACAGCCACAACTTTCTTGGACGGCTTCCTGGTAGCACGAGCGGATGCAGCCCTACAAGTCGATTTTGATTTACTAAGAAAAAAAGACGTACATCAGTATCATAAGCTCCCGTGTAGTAGTACTGTTTGACCTCGGTGGCGTCATGGACGCAGGTACCGTAGCGACCGCCAAGACGGGTGTAGGCTGTCTGAAGAGTTGGGTCAGAGAGAGAGAGAGAGAGAGAGAGAGAGAGAGATAGAGAGAGAGAGAGAGAGAGAGAGAGAGAGAGAGAGAGAGAGAGCGAGCGAGCGAGCGAGAGAGATGAAGAGAGGGAGAGAGAGACAAAAAGCGAGAGAGAGAGAGAGCGAGCGAGTGAGAGAAAGTGAGAAAGAGCAAGCGAGTGCGTTTATGCTAATTACTCACCAACGATGGAAAAAGCTCCGTCTCGCCGACGGGTTGGGCATTGTAGCGTACAGATTCCGAGAAGATGTCTTCTTCAGCAGCGTGAACGAATACCTAGGTAATTCCGGGTTTTTAATAGGTTTAAAAGAATTTTTAACCTAATTCTCGCCTTTCTCTTCTAACCGATTAAGTTACGTTTTTGACCTCTTACCTGTATTCCAGACGTTTCGATCCACGGACAGTACTCGGCCTGGTTGATTTTGAGCATTGCGTAAAGTCCTGAATTTGACTTTAAAGGGCTATTGAAGTGACTGCTCACCTCCTGTTCTCCCTGTCATCCTCCCCAAGTACTGAGCCTGGGTGTTGTTTCGATGGTTGAAGGTGAAACAATTCCCGAGCGTCACGTCATTCCACATGTACATGTCGCGTCTGAAGCCGCTTATAGGAATTTAAAGCATCCAGAAAGCCACTAAGAAAAGTCAGGTCGTCGTCACAAAGAGTCGAAAAAATTTTAGCCAGCGAGACTCACTCCAAAGTGAGGGTATGCTCTTCATAAGCGGCCCAGGCGAACATGTCCGTGAAGCTGTAGCTGAACGATTCCCTAAAAAGCAAAATCTATGATTGTCGGCGAAAAATAGAGAGAGATAGAGCGAGAGAGAGAGAGAGAGAGAGAGAGAGAGAGATAGAGCGCGAGAGAGGGATAGAGCGAGCGCGAGACAGTGAGAGAGCTTTTTCCGTACCTTTCCTCAACCGAGTCACCTCCCAAAATAAACGGCACCATGTCGGCAATGTTGGCCGGGTTGCTCAGCAAGTCGGTGAGCAGCTAAATTAACAAAGAATTTTTACTTCGAGTTTTCAAGGAAAGCTAGCAGAGACGATTTAGGAATTACCCGATAAAGCCTGTCCCTTTAGGGCAAGCTAGCAGAGACCAGTTGAAATATTTAATCTTGGATTCTGAGGACAAACTAGCAAAGACCTGTTAGAAAATTCTGGAAAATCTGAAAGCCTTACACTGATCAAATCGCTCCCAACAGTCGCACCCTCGCCAAAAATGATGATCGTGGCGTTCCAGACAATCATGGCTAAAACGTGGATTTACTACCGTAACCTTAGGGGTCACTTACGGATCGTACAATCATCAGATGTATAATCTGGACCACAAGAACACGTGTACGAGTTGAAACCGTCGATGCATTGGCCCTGCAGTCAAATTTCTCGGTTTTTTCTAAGCTGATTTACCTGCTTATCTGTAGTATTACAGGGGCTGTACTTGACCTTGTTTGTCGTGGTGTAGATACAGTCATCGGGATCTGAACGTTTTTGTCACTCTCACTCTCTCTCCCTCTCGCTCTGTCTGTCTTTCTTACTCTCTCACTCTCTCTCCCTCTCTTTCTCTCGCTCTCTCCAACTTACTGATTTCACAGCTGGGTCCAGAAGTTCCTGGCTGGCAAACGCAAGTGTACCATGGATCGGCAGGAGGACTAACCTGGAAAAAAACCGTTAGTCGCTCTCGCTCTATCTTGCTTTCTCTCTTCTTTCTCTTCTGTCTCTCCCTCTCTTTCTCTCGTCCTGTCTCTCTCTCCATCCTTCTCTCTCTCCATAACTTACCGTAGTGCACGTCCCCTGGTAGAAACACGGTTCTGAGGAGCAGAAGTCGATGGCTAAATTTTCGATTTTACTAGTTCTCGGATACTTAAAGTTTATAGCTTAATGTCCCACTTACCAACATCGCATGTCGTTCCAGTCCAGCCCTCCTGACATGTACATTGATAGGTGGAATCGAAGGAGTTCGACACGACCGAGCAGGTACCGTGGACGCACGGGTTCGAGATGCACATGTTGGGAACTAAATTTAAGAGTAGAAATAGAGAGCAAGAGAGAGAGAGAGATCGAGAGAGAAAGAGAGAGAGCTAGAGAGAGAAAGACAGAGAGAGAGAGAGAAAGAGAGAGCGAGAGAGAGTGACAAAAAGCGAGAAATTGTTAGAGATAGAGGGAGCGAGCGAGAGAGAGCAAGAGAGCGAGAGAGAGAAAACTATAGAGAGTGAGCTAATTACTTACTATCACAGTTCTGGCCTGTATAAAGGCTCAAGCAGACGCAGGAGTAGCTCGAGAAATCGGCCGAGTCGATGCAGACGCTACCGTATTGGCACGGGCTGGAGGAGCACTTGATTTTGGCTAAAATTACATATTAAAACGTTTAGAATCGTACTAAGCCGTTTGATTTATGTTAATTAAGCCATACTTTGACATGTAGTCCCAGTATACCCAGCCGGACACGAGCAACCGTATGTAAAATCTGTGCCATTCGAGCAGCTGCCACCATTCTGGCACGGGTTCGGGTCGCAGGGATTGTTTTCTGAAGGGATTTACATAGCGTAATCGGCTGAAAACGTTGTTTTTCGACGTTTTTAATGGCTTAACGGATGTAGAAATTGGATTTAATAGGTCAACTGAGCCCTACTAGAACATAACTGTACACACGCAACCAACTCATCTCATTAAAAATGACGATTAATTTTGGAGTTGGATCCATAGCTAATTTGTCACTTGCCGGTTCCTTTAAAACTTGCCTATATCACAAAAAGTTCCGGAATACGCCACTGGACAGAGACAAGATGTGGAATTGCCGGCCAGGTCGACGCATTGTCCACCGTTGTCACATGTGGTCGTTGTACAGACGAGTGGATCCACTGAAAACATATTGTAAGCCAGAGAGATAGAGAGAGAGCGATAAAAAGCCAGTGATAGAGAGAGAGAGACAGAGTGAGCGCAAGAGACAGAGTGAGAGAGAGTGGGAGAGTGAGAAAGAGAAAAAATAGAGAATTACCGAGGTCCGAATACTCGTAGCAGATGACGCGCTGGTTGCCGCTGCTCGAGCTCCCGCAGATTTCCGAGGATCTAGAATTAATTCATGAATTTAGGCATTTAGTTTTTTGAATAATTTGATTTGAAAATCTTTATCGATTTCCTATAACAAAAGTATTAAATTCTAAAAATTCGAAAATAGTCGTCGCTCGTAGCGCTTGAGAATCGTAAGTTTTAAAAATCTCGTCATTAGGCGCGTATTGTTCTCAAGGTGACCCTGCAAATCTCAGAATTTTTAAAATTCACTGTTTACGCTATAAAATTACCCAGAATATGAAGTGCTGGTGCCGAGTCCACTGACACTTGCCGAACACTTGGCCGTACATCCACTTCCCGAGCTCGTGGACACCCCATCGTACGGGTTGTCGTCGCAAAAGTAACACGTGCCGCCGTAGGTGCCTAGGAAAGACGTAGAATTGAGCAATGCATACAATTTTCTCGATAGTTAAAATTTTTGGAAATGAAGGCGAACTTACAGTAATAGCTGAGGCCGTTGTCCTTGCCGGCGGCCGTTTGGAAGTCACTCCGACATCTAAAAACTTAATGAAACGACATTCTTTGGAAAAAATTTTGGTGGTTTCTGGTGCTGGGTCGTTAGCGGGGGGATTAGCCCCCCGCTAACACTCCAGTACCGGGAGTAGCTAACGTGCGTTTCCTTTCTTGAGCTTAAACTCCGACGCCGATCAATACAAATTATTTTTATAACGATTTCAATAGTTTCGGATTATAACAATTTCTTCCGCTGCCGCTAACCAGCACCGATTCTTACGGTAAATACCGACAGTTCATCCAAAATCTTGACTCTTGACAATCTTGAATTTCCAAAAATTTTCCAATTAACAAAACAAAACTTACAAATCCACAGACGGCTGTTTATTCGTTTCGCTGCTGCACTTGCTCAATTTGCTCTTTGTGTACGTGTAGCAACCAAGGGACGTGTCGTCGGCTAAAAGCTGGGTTTTTCTTGTTTTTTTCCGTTTTGTAGGCGGTTACCGGCGGAGAAATCGCGAAATTTGAAAGCAAGCGTACTGTGACTTCCATAGTCCTTCAAAGGACTTACCAGTGGTGCTACTGACTTCGCAAAGCGCCCCCCGGTATCCGCTTGGGCAGGAGCAATACCTAAAGGTTCCAGCCTTCAGGTTTCCAGGAAAATTCTTACGATTGGGCTCCATTAAACAGCATCTGACAGGTGCCGCCATTTTTGCAAGGGTTAGAGTTGCACGTGTTTGAATCTAAATAATGATTAAACTAATCATACCCAATAAATTATGGCATCAAGCCATAGAAGAAATGCCATCAAAGCTAAAAAAACTTAAATTATCCAGAAAAATTTAGAAACATTTTTCTAGGGACCATTTATGGTTAAAAATGTGATAGATATGTGAGCGAATTGTTTAAGGTATCACTTCGACCCAAAAACTAGCTTACATTGACAGTACGCTCCAGTGTATTTATTCGAGCATGAGCAGGTCGCGTTTCCCTTGGAGCTTTTGCAGGTTCCGCCGTTCTAAACCTTGAGGGTTTAATTTTAAAGTTAAATTTTGCAATGCGCTATATAATGGCCTTTCAGTATTTCACTTTTTCACTGGAATGAATTTCAACATGGCAGAAATGGACAGTTTGAACCTACCTGGCACGGTGAGGAAGAGCAAGGGTCAGAACTTGTCGCTAAATTGGCATAAAAATAATACTTGTGGCCACGAACCTGTTTCATTACAGTACGCCCCCGTGTACGGCGAGATACATGAGCAGACGTAATAATTTATTGACGGTGAGCAGACACCATTTGAACCACATGGGCTTGAGGCGCAGATATCGGCGACTAAATTCTTGCTCTTAACGGCCCCGTTAAATTTTGTTTGCGCAACGAAAACAGCCTATTAATGCATCGATAAGGGAAAGGCAATTTCTCAAAGAACCTCTGCTAGCCTGCTTTTTCGATTTTTTATCCACAACAGGTTTCGTGGCTTGAATGACAGTAGAACCCACTCTCCGCGCAATCTCCGGCGGTGCCGAGCGTAGCATTGTTGCTCGTCCCGTTATTGCACTAAATTTGACTTTTAATGCTTAACGTAAGCTTGGCTTAGGCTTGGCTTAGGTTCGATTTAGGCTTAGCTTAGGCTTGACTTAGCATAGGCTAAGCTTAGGCTTAGCTTAGGCTTGGCTTAGGCTCGGCTTAAGTTTCGCTTAGGCTTTGCTTCGGCTTAGCCTAGGCTTAGTTTAGGCTTAGCTTGGGCTTGCTTACCTCGCAATACCCGGGTATACATTGGTAGTAGGTGAGTGAGGTATTATACATATTACCCGTGCAAAGGCCATAATTCGGACAGCCAACCGGAGAAAGTCCCGCGATAGGGTTCACCGTCATTTGCTAAAATTCACTATTAAAACAATTAAAAAATATAATTAAATTTTATAGAAATCGTAATTTACCCCATCGATCCCAGCAAAAATACAAAAAATTAATAAAACGGCTGCCGGTAGCGATATTCGGTCCATTTCATCGAAATTGCAATAGAAAGGGCCCTAAAAATGGGTTGTTCCCGTTTCTGTCGGCTCTGAACTACCGTATCCAGAATAGCGCGTGAATTAAAAATTCATCGCGCACCTCGCGGACTTTCAATGGGAAGGGGCTGGTGGGGGTGTTTGTTCGGGTGGACCCCCGACGGCTAGTCTAAAAGGTGGATCATTGCACAAAAAAGCACTTCAGGACTTGGGGGATATTGGCGTTTGGTTGAAGGGGATCAGGAAGATCAACGTCAATAAAAAAATAAAACGGGATTTAGTCGTAAAATTAGCATAAATAATTTTTTAGATAGTGCTTAGATAACCTGTTGGCTTTTTGGCAACTTTAGTTCGGGCTGCAACCATCAAAGCGCCGAGAAAAAAGAGAGAGGGAGACGAGAGAGAGAGAGAGCGGGAGAGAAAGAGGGGCATGTAAGTGTGGTTTCAATAGCCAAACATTTACAAAAAAATGCTCATGCTTATCGTTATCTCACTCACGCATTCTCTAGCTCTCTCTCGCTCACTCTCTTTCTCTCGCTCCCTCGGACCCTGTCTCTCCTATTTCTCTCTCTTTCTCTCTCTCTCTCTCTCTCTCTCTCTCTCTCTCTCTCTCTCTCCTCGCTTTGCACCTCTTGACGTATTGATCTATCAGTTGGTCGATTAACGCGCAATCCCACTTCCATAGCGGCAAAGTTCAGAGTTTCCCTCCTTCTTTCCAAAGATCATTCCCGTACTCACCGCTTCCTCACGTTGCACTCTGCAATCTCCGGACACAAATACGTTTCCCCCAAAAAAAACCCGGTTCGTTTGTCGGGTCTGAACTGTGCTCGTGGCCGTGCCTTTCGTTGCAAAACATTTCCTTTGTTTCGTCGACTGGGGCGGGTGGGTAGACGCAGAAGCCCCCCCCCCCCTTGAATTCATTGGCCAAAGTCGCAAAACCCGGGCGATGTCTTCGCTAAAAAAGGCAAGAAAGGTGAAGCTTGTGACCGTTTTGGGGATGTCTGAAAAAAGAAAACGTACACGAAAGATAGAAATTTTTTTATTGTCGTTTTAAATCAACGAAGCAATGAACGAGTCGAGGTTGAGTGTAAACCGTGAAAAATCAAAGCACTACAATTTGGAAATTAAATCAGAGATTTAAGGGTTTTTATTGGGGTAAAAATGATACCTTACCTTATTTCCTTTTAAAGCCAATTCGTTCGATTCGTGATCTCCATTTAGCGAGCGTTCACAGCACCACTATGCGTTTTGCCGCGCCGCGCCGATTTTTGAGGAGTCTACTCTAAATCAGTGACGCAACTGGAAGGCGTACAAGTCGCGCATCGCGTGCGGCAGACACATGGGAGTACACAGCTGAAAAAAAAGCGTAGATCGGGCTTTCCGGTTCCGTTCATGATAGCCTGGCAGTGGTCTCGATCAAGTTATTACGGCGCGTTTCACTTCATTCCACGCCCGCAACACGCAACGCGCACCAAATCGCGCTCCCAATGGAAGCGTAATCCCAGGAACGGGAATGTGCGTTGCGTGTCGCGCAGTGGTCAAACTCATGGAGTCAAAAACAAACAGTCAAAAAACAATTCCGTAATGCTTTCCCGATCCCGTTATATCATCCATTAAAGGGGCTCGGAACTGCCAATTCAAAGCCCGTTTGAAAGGCCTCTTTGATTTCTGGCAAATTGCCAGCGGGCGCTGCGGGACGAGAGCCCTCACTCTTTCGATTTTTGCGCGAAGTTGTTTTTGCCCGGTTTCTTTGTGAAAGCACTATAATTTGCGCACTCTGAGCCCATTTTTGAAATGCTCACTTAATTTTAAATAGATTTAGTGTTTTAAGCATCAAACTTGGCCCAGAATCAGCCGAGAACGTGATTGCGAGGTGACAACAGGCAATTTCAAATTTGCGAGCTTCCCGGGCCCCTGGGGTGTACAGAGGCCTCCGACGTATCGGGCTGCGATTTTCGGGCCGTCGCTCAATTTTTGGCATTTCGTGGCCCCTTTAAATGACGTTTTCGATTGACAAAACTGCTTAAAGACAGCCTAAAACGAGCTGAAGGTCAACAGCGAGCCACTTTTGCAGATCTCAAACGCCAAGGACCCCCGGCGGAACGAACGGTCCGGAAAATGTACAATTATCACTGGCCCTTCGTCCAAAAAACGTAGTTTGACGGCAATCCATCAAGGGAGTTCCGCCAACAAGCCGTTTTTTGGGCTTTCTTCGCTCAAAAAAAATCGAGAGAACATTTGGGTGGTACTTAAACAGCGGGGCTACCCGGAAATCATCAGTATCGAAGTTCCGTCTCGTATTTAAAAACAATTAATTTAATAAAATCCCGGGAAAACATCCGAAAATATTTTGATTGAAAGATTAATACGGATTGCACAGATTTTTGACGTTTTATCTAGCTTGCAAAAAAATAATCTAACCGTTTCAGATGTCATCCTCCTACCTCCTGCTCGCTTTGGCTTGGTATTTTTAATTCGTATTTAATTAATTAAATTAATTTCGATGTAATGGTCTTTTTTGCATAGTTTTGAGGCACGAACTGCAAAAATCCATATAAAATTAAAATCAGTATTCATCAGTTGTTAAAAAAGATATTTTACTTTTCAGCGCCGCTCTTGCCGTCCTAAGCAACGCAGCGGAAAGTTTGTTCAAAATTTTATACCATAAAAAATAACGAAATTTAGAGGAATTCTGCGCGGCCCTGGGTCCTTGGAATGAGGCCCTTCGCAGCGAGATCCTTGGCCATGACGAGTTCGTTGGGAAACTGAAGAAGTTTGACGGTGAGGAGGCGATTTTTCACCAGCTCACTGATGATACCTATCTAGAAAATGAGGAAAAAATATCATTAATATTGTTTAGCCGAGCACCAGAAGGTCGTCGCCGCGGCCAAGGGCAGCCCCGACCTCGAGAAGATCACGGATTGTCTGCAGAAGAGTACGTTTTGAGGTATTGGTCTCGCCTTGTAAACCTGGTTGGCAGTCGCGTTGAGTGCCGCATTGCGGGTCGCGGTGCCCGCCGCCTGTCGCATTGCGTATCGAGTGGCGTACGGCGTTGCATTTCACAATGCGTGTCGCGCTGCTTGTGGCCATGCGTTTGGCGGTGGCGCCGGGCAGTGACGCATCGCGTTGCCTATCGCGTTTCTTAATGCCTGCGTGCCACGCTGCAACTCGCCCTGCCTATCACGTTGCGTAATACGTGGCGTTTTGCGGTGCGTGTCGCATGGCATATCGCATTGCACATCGCTTTACCTGTCGCGTTGTGTATCGCGTTGCGTGTCGCGTTGCATGTCGCATTGCGTTCCGTCTTGCGTGCCGCGTTGCGTTTCACGTTCTAGTTGACAATCGCGTTGCGTACCGCCGTAGTGCATGGGGTTGCGGATCGCGTGGCGTGTCGCGTTTCATGTAGCCTTGCGTGTAGCGTTGCATATCGCGTCACATGTCGCGTTGCGTGTCGCGTTGCAGCGGATCACTTTCCCTTTCACGTTGCGAAAGCGTTTCGGTTCGCGTTGCGTGTCGAAGTGCGGTGCGGTAAAAATCAAAGTTGTGTCGCGATCCTAAAAAACCCTAAAAACTTCACGTCAATCAAAATTTTCAGAGCTCGACAAGGCGAGGGCCGACGATGGAGAGGCCGGAAAGCTGCCTTTGGGTCCGAACCTTACACGAATTCTTTAAATTTATATGATTTTAGGCCAGCCCCAATTCGAGAAAGTGCGCGACATCAACTCGGCCCTTTTGGAGCAGAGCTTGGGTGGGTCTTGCTATTTTTTTTGGTAAAAATGCTCCATTCTGAGCGCCAATTTTTCGTATAGATTTTCCGTTGAGTTCAAACTATTTAAATTTCATCACCCCAAAATTAAATTAAGAAAACCAATGTTATAAATAGCAAAGCTAAATTGTCAATTTCAGCATGCGTCAAGGGCAAATGCGGAAAGTTCTAAATTCATGTGGCGATGCTCCAAGAATTGCCTAATTATTCACATTAAAAGTCACCAATTCAATAAATCTTTTTCGCCAATTAACCTAAAGACAAAAAAACTAAAAATAAAAATGCAAACAGGACAATTTAAAGCTCCTCTGAATTATCATACTAATGAAATTAAACTTAAAACTAAATAAAGGCTAGTCTAGTTTAAAACCAATAAAACTAATAAAGTTATAAGCATAAACGCCAGTATAAATTGCAAATTTGAGCGCCAGAAACACGACACAATTTATTCGCACGCACACGGGCCAACGTTATGATACAATCGACACACCAGAGGGAGAGGGGGCCGCTGCTTGCCAAGGGAAATTCAGGGAATATGTGTAGAGATCCGTGATAACATGGAGAGAGAGAGAGAGAGAGAGAGAGAGAGAGAGTGAGATAGCGAATTAGCTAATAAAAACATGCAATACAAAAATTATTTCACTTATTTCCTTCCCTTGCCGATGCCCGAGTAGAAGGGGAACACGCGCTCACGGCCGTTGCCGACTGCTGGAAAAAGATTTTGTAGTGTGTAGCTCGTAAATTCAAATTATCTTTTTAAAAAACTAAAAATATTATTAAACACTTTAATAAAAGTTGTACTAATCAAAAAATAATAATCGATGTTATTATTGGTAGCAGCTCATTCTTTTTATAAATATTAAAAAGTTCTCGTTAAAGAGCACTTAATATTAGTACAAAATTACGAAAAATCAATTATTGTTTTTATTTTTCGTTGTTATCGATTTAAATTATGATATGCTAAAAAGTACTGCGAAAAGTACTCTACAAAAACCGAAAAAAGAATTTGGTAATTTTTGCTGTAAAAATCCACCTGCAACCGCCCGAATCTCGCGCTCCAGCTCGTCGCCATCGCTACCGTAGTACCTAAAAATTTGTAAAAAAATAATCAGTTTTTCTATGGCTTGGCTACTGCCTGTAATCCTTGAAAATTGATTTAACCGCTTAAGAATTCTTGATTTCCATTGCTAAATTTTGGAGTTTTTATTTTGATTAAATTATTAAATGCGGCGGCTTTTTATTTAGCAAC
This sequence comes from Mesorhabditis spiculigera, assembly GCA_958295435.1. Classification (NCBI taxonomy): domain Eukaryota; kingdom Metazoa; phylum Nematoda; class Chromadorea; order Rhabditida; family Rhabditidae; genus Mesorhabditis; species Mesorhabditis spiculigera. The sequence continues at coordinate 29,655 of CATQJA010000376.1, forward strand.
ATCACTTCAATTGAAATTCAATAGTTTTGTCTTGATTGCTTTTTACTAAATTAGCCGTAGTTGGGTTTAAATTTTTTTAAAAAGTGTGATAACCCACTGCTGGTAGCTCGGCTCGACGGGTTGGCCCTGGTAAAAGTGGCGGAAACCGCTAAAAACACATAATTTGCATATTTTCGTGATTTTGTGCGAGATCTGTTGAATTCCTACTTCCTGTAGCGGTGCTCCAAGAATCCAAGCGCTGTGGCGACGAGGGCGAGCAGGACGAGTAGTCGGACCAGCATTCTGTATGCCACCTAGAAATGAACGTCTTGATTTCTAACATCTCAAATTTCTGAAATTCTTTCAAGAAAACGTCATAGAAAACAAAAATAAACAACGCAAAAATTAAGCTTTGGAAACTTGAAAAATCGAAAAAGCGAAAAACGTCTGATTGTTCAAGAAAATTCAGTCCAAAAATCTACGTCTCTTGAAAAACACCTAAACTTGCTCTTCAATGCTTTACTGGAGTCCTAGAGAGGAAAACGGAACGTTAAAAATTTCTATAACGACCCGAAAACGCCAGAAATTAAGAATGGAACACGAATTCCGACTTCCAAATTCCAAATTTGCAAAAGTGGTGACGCTGCGCCCGACCAAATGCGTGTCTCGTTCTCTAGATTTTCGGGTTCTGCTTTTTCTGCGCTTGGCAACCGCAGCGAGACGTTGGTTTTTACACCTTTCTCTAGTTTGGATGACGGATGTTTTAAAGGAAGCTTAAAGGCAGAAAGGGGCGATGGATTCCGGGTAGAACCGGATCGTGTCGGGACGCACACGGGTCGAGAGCATTCGTAGTACGCCTTAATACGCTCTAGTACGACCTTCTAGGACCACATACACCCACAGGAGCTCTTGTACGCGCACTACGAAGTACGTCGCTTTGCCAAGCGATGCGCCTGGACTTGCCTGTATGACCCTGCCGACCATTTCATGCGCATTTGCACTCTGGTACGCTCTGGTACGCTCTGGTACGCTCTTGTACGGCGATGTCCGCTCTGTTCCGTTATGTACGCTCACGTACATTTTCGTATATGTTTATACGCTTATGTAGGTATTTGCCTGATCCTTACTCTTCTGCTTAGTATGGCCCCATCGATCTTTTTACGGGCCTGTGCGATTTTTGATGGCCGTGTACATTTCTGTAGGCGCCTGTACACCGCCGTACGTGTCCGTACGCTTGCGTGCCCTCGTGCAAAATACGCAATTTTGCGGCCGATCTCTCGGCCAGAATAATCATTAATGCTTAGTCGCGCCTGGCAATAACCGGAGGTGTTTTATAGCTTGATCGGGTGCATCGCCCGGGGCCAAATGGAGCAATGCACTCGTTTCGTGGGTACGTTCAAATGTTAGGCGTCATTTTGGGGAAAATGCATCTATATCCCATTACGTCCCAGCTTTGTTTGTTATACTTTAATGGTTATTAACACTGTAGGGCTGCATAAAAATGAAACGCTGCGTATATAAAACCAAAATAGCAACAATTTAAATGTAATTTAGCCCTTTCGCCTGATTTTTGAGAACGTTCTTAATTTCCTGCTAATTCCTGGGGAATTTGTTGTTGTTTGGACTCGAAATGGGCAGGGGATGTTATTGGTTGTCAAGCGGAGCGGGAGTCATTTCTTGTTTCTGCAAACTCTGCTATCTCGAGCCTTTTGCCCCCATAAAGAGAGAGAGAGAGAGAGATAGAGAAAGCGAGAGAGAAAGAGAGAGAAGCGATACGCTGTCCGGGTCAACCTTTTGCTGACCAGCTCCCTGGTCGTGTCTTGTCTTCTTTTCCGCTTTTTCCCAATCCCCCACAAACGCCACTTTATCCCCTATCAATTCCAGGATGAATGGATCCATGCACTAATGTTTACCTAATCTACCACGTTTTGCCGAGAAAAGTTTCAGACTTCATTTAAGCATATTTTAGGTTAATTCTTGTTTAACATCGTTTTTTTTTGGTTGAAATGCGTAGCTTAAAAAAGTGTGAACTTTATTAATTTTATTTAGTTGATTTTTGATCATAAAGCTCCATTTATTGCTTGAAATGCGTGGCTTAAAAAGCCTGGTTAATAGCTACGCATCTTGTCCACCAACCGACTGGTAATTTTGGAATTTTTTAAATTTTTGGAATTCCGAAGCCTCCCGCTTTAAATCCGGAGCTTTTCACTTAGCGGGTGGGTTAAAATGTTTTCTAATAATCTCGTACGTCTTCTTAGCAAAATATAAATTGTTTCCATGGGAGTCTACTGTTTTTTAGACAAACGCGCATACAAAATTATAAAAATTTCAGAATTTTTGAATTTTTGGTCAGAAATGTATGAACAATGTTCAAGAAATGTTCACTTTTCTGTGCGAAATAGAGTAATCCAGAATCTGCGATAAATTGTTGTTTTCCATTCCACACACCAATTATACCGGCCAGTTAATGATTTCCTATTTTTTCAGGTGCTTTTCGAAGAAAAAGAAGTGAAAATGACGAAAATCGGTTTTGCCGTCGATCGGGGTGGCACTTTCACTGACGTCTGTGTATTCTATCCGGATGGGAGGACACGGTGAGTGGGGGAGGTTAAAGGGAGCGTGACACCTAGGATTGGTAGCCATTTCATGTCGTAACGTCTCAAGTTGATCAGTAAATCGTTATGTATTTCATGTCGTAATCTAAGAATCGTGGCAATATGAAAGAAAATTTTCACGTTTGTTGACCATGGTGATGACAGAAAACCCATTCGCGCAATTTTCGTGTACAAAACTTGCCGGTACGCCCTTAAGGAAAGTTATAGAAATTTCATTAATTTAGTGTACTGAAATTGCTGAGCGAAGACCCGGACAACTATGCCGATGCCCCGACCGAAGCGATTAGACGAGTCCTGGAAGAGGAGGGAAAACAGAAGATTCCACGCGGGACCCCAATACCTACAGGTTCGAATTTTCTTACGGTTAAAGGGACTGGGAAGTCAATCCGGCTACGGTATTTTTAGCTACGGTAGTTGAGTCAGAAAATAACGGATAATCGCTAGATCAACATGTCGTCAAAATATATTTTAAGATACTAAAATAACTCTAACTTTAAAAATGTTTAGGAAAATTCAAAAACAAGCAATTGAGGGATTTTTGAGCCGAATCTAGCAAATATTCTTTGCGACATCTGGCAAATTCCCAAGAAATAAGTTTTTTTTCCGTATTACCTGGCGTCTTACTGTAAAGTGTTTTTACTCAAGTTGGAGTTTCGATTCGGGACCAAGTGCATCTTGTGCAGAATTTTTCGCTGATTCCGAATCCGCTTTCCAAATTTGCTGCGGACTTTTATTTTGAAAGTTATACAGCAGTTATGGTAGTGTTTTTCACCAAAATCAAGGAACCGTTATCGTTTTCGATTTACCTGATCAATTTCAACTTCCCAATCTGCTAGAGATTGGCTAGACAAGCATCTTAAAAATCAAAACAAGCTTTTTTATAAAAAATTAAATTTTTTTATGCAAAAAGCAAAAGAAAGGTGCAGGGCGGGGATCCGAACCGCCGCCCGGCGCTTGGCAAGCGAGTACTTTGCCAATGCACCATGGTGCCAACCGGGAGGGGAGCTGTGACAGAGTACTTCAGGGCCCCATGGAGGGAATAGTGGACCATGATCCGAATTTTTGGCTTTTTCAAGCGTAATTTGCACCAAAAATGACTTTTTAAATAAAAGTCCGCAGCAAATTTGGAAAACGGATTCGTTATCAGCAAAAAATTCTGCACAAGATGCACTTGGTCCCAAATCGAAACTCCAACTTGAGTAAAAACACGTTACAGTTAGACACGATTTTTGCTTAAAAAGCAATTATCGAAGATCCAAAAACAAGTAAAAATCTGGCACTTGAAGGGCAAACCAGGAAAGACAATTTGGGACATTTCGACAGACTAGGGAACCTGGCAATCATATAAAGAAGGGCACCAAACAGGGCTTCCTCCGAATTACCAGACTTCCGGGTGAAAGATACGACAAAAACCCCAGGTGCTTTCCAAGCCCTTTTATTAATTGTTTACGCTTTTAAAGGGCGGATTGGTGGTTGTGAGAAAAGTTGGGACAAATACGTTGTTTTTCCAGAGAACATTGCCTGGATTCGGATGGGGACTACGGTGGCCACGAATGCGCTTTTGGAGAGAAAGGGAGAGCCGATGGCGCTTTTGATTACCAAGGGTTTTAAAGGTATAAATATAGTAGAGTAAGATAGAGTATTGTAGAGTACGACATAGTACCCTTTACAAACTGTACTGTTGACGCCACCGTACTTGTTGTGGATACCGCTTTCAATAGGAAAAACACCGCTACGACCCCCTTGTAAACTGTACTTCACGAAAATAAGAGATTAGATACCGTAATCACTATATTCGGACGACTTTAAAGCTACACTATGCTACTTTATACTTAGCGATTCTTAAAAAGTGCTACGTGCATTGGCCAGCTAACTTAAAATATGATATTATGCAATATGATATTATACAATACTTTACTATTGACAAAAAGCGCACATTAGCGTAATATAGCGTCATCGAGCACGCATTAGCGCTCTAACGGCTACAGTACGCTACTATCCGCCTCACGAATAGCTATCATATCTGAAATAATGCGTAGCTTTATAATCTATGCGTATCGGCGACCTTAGACTACGCTACAATACGGATGTTTGGGCTCTAGTATTAGCAGTAATGGTCCATAAGATACCGTAATAAAAATCCCATCGAGTACGCTAGGCTACATCCAGCTACAGTATTCGAATTTTCCTATGGACTGAACAGGTGAATTAGCTAGTGTAACCGGTACCGCGTAAAGTACGCAGTAATTCGTCGCCGTACATTCGAACGTCTAGCGTAGCGCAAAAAGGCGTGCAATCTGCTAGGCTATATACGCTGGGCTACGCTACTCAACCACTTTAAGACTATGACTCAACGAAGAATAAGACTCAACCGATAGAACTATGAATACAGTAATCCAACATTTTAGATCTGCTCTTCATCGGCAACCAGTCGAGGCCGAAGATTTTCGAGTTTGACATCAAAATCCCGGAGGTAACATAAATAGTTTTAATAATTTAGTATCTATTAATTTGACATAGGCTATCTGTTTACAAAACTAAAACCTTGTATATTTTAGGTGCTCTATTCTGAAGTCTTTGAAGTCGATGAAAGGGTGGTACCCTCAAATCCAAGATGTCAGATGGAAAATCTGGGCCGCGAAGCCACGGCTACAAACGGGCAAAAGGTTCGTGATTTGGAGTGGCGTACTCGGTTTTCTAGCATTTTCAAAGCCGGAAAAACAAGATGTAAAAACCGAAAATATTATACTTCGCCAACCACCCCGGGTGGTACCACCCCCAGGGGTGGTTGGAGGGTGGGGCGGGGGGTGGTTGGGGGGTGGCCAAAGGGGTGGCTGGGGGGTGGTTGGGGGTGGTTGGGGGTGGTCAATGCATTAGCCACCCCACCCCACCCCTTACAAAATTTTTTCATAATCTGGCAAAAAAGCTTGTTCGAGTCAGATAAGGTCCCTCAAAGACAATGTAGTCGGAAGACCGAAAAGTTTTATTGCCAAATTATGAAAAAATTTTGTAAGGGGTGGGGTGGGGTGGCTAATACATTGACCACCCCCAACCACCCCCCACGACCACCCCCCAACCACCCCCAGCCCCACCCTCCAACCATCCCTGGGGGTGGTACCACCCGGGGTGGTTGGCGAAGTATAAAAAATATAGAAAAATAGATGAGATTAGGTACGTTAAAAATTGCATAAAAATGAAAGTTGCTTCAAAATGACGAGATCTAACTCAAAAGGATGAATTAGATTTTCGGGGCTGATCTGTTCCGCTGAACTGCTCCGAAAAACTCCAAATTACGTCCTCTCGTTCGCACAAAGTAATAACCTCCGCGAAATTGACCTTTTCCTTGGGGGCCTGGCTGGAAATTCGGTTAAGTGCGGCCAAGTGGCGCGGGGGGTGGGACTTTGCGAAAATGGCAATTAAAAAACTAGGGTCTGGTGGGTAATAGATGATTATAGAGCTCAAAGGGAAAGAGGGCAAGGTATCGGAAAGCATTGAAAATTCCAAAAAACTTGAAAATTATGAATGCTGAAATTATGATTTTGATGAAACGTAAAAAATTTTACAACTCCCAGAAATTTTTAAGTACTTTCGCCAATCAAACTTTCGAAAGGGAAAAGGGCAGGCTAGCAACGATCATTGAGCAATACGAAAACTCGAAAATGCACCAGATTTTAGCAACAATAAACAAGAAAAAGTAGAAAATTTCCAGGAAATTAGATAAATGCTAATAGCTGAGCAAAAATTCAAAAAAAAAGGCTTACTAGCAGAGTTGCTTTCGGACCCTGTCTTAAAGCCCGGAAAAGCTAGAAAAGATAGCTATCTGCTAACTTGCAAAAAAATCTGCAATTTTCAGATGCTAGTGGAACACGAGCTAGACGAGGAGTCGGTGCGCGGCTCCCTCGAGGAAATCCGACGCCGCGGATTCGAGAGCGTCGCCGTGCTCTTCTTGCACTCTTATATGTATGTTGGTCTCGGTTTCTTTGGGATGCAAGTGGAAGAAGGGAGAGAGGGGGAGAGAGAGAGAGAGAGAGAGAGAGAGAGAGAGAGAGGGAGAGAAAGCGAAATGATGCGCGGCCAAATTACAATCTGTCTAGCAGCCGAAAGCGAGCTTTTCCCAGAAACGAAGTGTTTTTTGCGCTCCAAAGAACGAATTTTTCGAATTAGGGAAGGCTGTTTTAGATAACGCTATGATGAGCAGTATTGTAAAAACGAACAAACCGTTTCAACGATTTTGAGCCCAATTTTTTACCCATAAAGAGCGATAAATCGCTCCTAAATGCTCCAAATGACGCGCAAAATGACTAGCTTATGCTAGCAAATAGGCCGAGCGGTCGTTTGCAATCCCGGCTCGTTAGTCGTTGGTTTGCATCGAGATAAATGAACCTACGTGAAATATGCAACAATAGCGCCATGCTGAATTGGAGCGTAATGAGGGCGTGGGAAACGGGGTGATTTTTGCGCTTTTTGCACGTTGATACATCCATGGAGCTGAGGAAAATAAAGTTATAAAGTATAACTCGCCAAACCGCTTGCAAACCATTTTAAGGGGCCTGGAACGCAACAAAAAAAAACGAAAAAAGCTCGACTCAGAGAATTGTCCATTTCAGCTACCCCGAGCACGAGCTCCAAGTGGCAAAGCTAGCAAAGCCGCTGGGCTTCAAGAATGTCTCACTCTCCCACAAAGCCATGCCCATGATCAAGGCGGTTCCGAGAGGATTTACTGGTAAGCGAATTCGACAAGAAAGTTATACAAATTGGCCTCTAAAGCGACAATGATAGTCCTTATCGTTACCTCATTCGCGAAAAGCCAACCGGTTGCTTTATGCAAAAAAGGAGAGGCAGGGAGAGAGTGAGGAAGAGAGAAGCGAGAGAGGGAGCGAGAGAGAGCGAGAGAGCGAGAGCGCACGAGAGGGCGAGAGTGCGAGAGAGAGGGCGAGTGGGAGGATGAGAGAGTGAGCGATAGAGAGACAGAGGGGGGGGGAATCGTAGCCCACGCCAGGTAATCCTGCTAGTTCGCGCTATACCTTTAATCGATCCATCAAAACTGTAATTCCAGTGTGCGCCGACGCCTACCTAACCCCGAAAATCGCTGAATACATCCGCGGGTTCACATCCGGTTTCTCAGAGCAAATCCAGGACGTCCGCGTCAATTTCATGCAGTCGGATGGCGGGTTGTGCGACGTGCACAAGTAAGTGTTGTCAGGTGTTCTACGGATTATCCGATTCGCGGGGTTTGGGATCTTTTTTGGTTTTCCGGTTTTGCGGTTGGTACCGGAAGCACAAGGCTGCAAAGTTTGTGATCCGAAAAAAGAGCGGAATCGTAAGATTCTGGCAGTGTAATGCAGTTGCAAAACGGAACTTTGGCAGCATTTTGAAATTTAAACCCGTATGTTTTGAACAGTATCAAAGTATTTGACATAATAAAAAATATAGAATAAACTCTAGACTAAAAATACTAAAAAAAACTTCAAAAAATTAAAAATTGGTAAATGCAACCGGTTTTAAAAATTAATTAAATTGCATCAAATTATATCGCTAGTTTTAATTTTTAAATTAAAAATGAATGTTCCAGCTTTTTATTGATTTTAGACTACATTCATCTTTTAAAGGGGCTCCGAAATCTGGTCCACGGACCCTCGCGTTGATTCCTGGCAAATAGCCAGATGCCGCCGCAACGCGACCGCGACGCATCATCTTTTGCCCCTGTTTAGGCGTGAAAACGTATGTCTCAAAATTCTGAAGCTATGTATGTAATCCTCGTCGAATTTTGATCAGTCTAGACTTTTTAATTATGAAAATTCATCAGAGAATGATCGAGATCGAGAGACTGGGTGGCTTACAAGGCGTTACGACGCGTAATCGCCGCGCACTCAAAAAGCGGTTTTCGCCCCAAGAACTTTTCGGTTTTACTCAAATATTTTTCGTTTTTTTTTCGCAACGTAATCGCTTTTCTGGTTCTTCTCGGCAGTAACCCTTTCGTTTTTAACCCGTAGGTTCAATCCCCGCACGTATAAATTTTGACTTCCGGGCCCCTTTAAGTAATTCTTTTATTTCGAGTTTAAAACCTGAAAAACCATGAAAAATCTCGAAATTCAGTTTTTAATTTATTACCTAAATGGGGTAAATTATTTATGGTTCAAAATTAAATAAGGATTATTTTATAAGAATCGTAACGATGGAATAGTAAAAAATCCCAAAAATGAGCCCTACACACGCCAAAAAAATGTTAATTTCTGTTCTGCCACCGCGCGGTTTGGCGGGCAGACAAATTAACGCCGTTAAACCGGGGGCTGGTCCCAAGAAGGGAACGAATTAATTAATTGTTTTTTATTCCTTCTTTTCCGCTCTAAATTCTTTATTTTCCGGTCAAATAACGGCAATTCCGTTTGAATTTAATTGCGAAAAACACCCCCATATAAGTTGGGGGAGGCGCGAAGTTTGGCGGCGGGGAAAATTGGACGCTAGTGATCAGAGTTCAGCCTGGAATTTTGCAAAAATTGGCATCAGAAATTCTAAGTTTATGGTTCAGAATAAAACGGAAGGCTTTGGGTTCTTTTTCATTATCGGGGGGATGTCGGGATATAAGTTTTTCCTACACGTCTAGAAACGTATCATAATTTAATAGTAGGTGTTTCAAACGTAAAAATAATTATTGTAATAGCAAAAGTAATTTTTAGTAAAGTTTAAATATATTTCAAGCGCGAAATCATCTAAAAAAAAATTTTAATTTTTGGATGCGTCGAAAAATCGATATTATTTGAGTTTTTTGTTATATAAATTTGTAAAGTTTTTACGTCTAGTAACAGTAAAAAAAGCAGAGAAAAACGCGTGTGCATTTATAATAAAAAGTTGAATCACTTTAAAAACGAGGGAAAAGCTATACCCTCCCCCGATAATGCCAAAGGACCGATTGAGGGAGCAAAATTATTGTATACCGAAGTACACCAAGAACACGCAAAAATTTCTAACTGTCTGGTAACTCCAGGGAATGCTGGGGCTCAACTCTAGGAAACCCCCCCCCCCAGCCGACTTTTCAACTTTTCTACCTTCCTTATTTTTATTTTTCGCTACCTTTTTCGACGGAACTGCAATGTAGTCTGACTAATTAGCCTACGGCGAACATTTTGGTATACTTTAGAGCTCGCTAGCACAAAAGGGGGCCGAGATACAAAAGTTGGTGCCGGCTGGGGGGGGTTTCTAGACTCTTACCAATGCTGGAATTTTTATGGTCCCTACGATACGTTACGATACCGTAGACACCAGGCTACAATAAGCTACTAATAGTAGTTTACTACGATCTACCCCCAAATACAATCAGAACGAAATATGAGTGTTTTGCCGTCCGTGGAAAAGTCACGTTATTAGGAAACCGAAAAAACAGGCTTTTTCGGGGAAAATTGGTAAACAAACTAATTGGCGCGTGGAAGTGGTCGGGTGCAGATAATTGAATACCTTGGAAAACTCGAAAATCTGGATTTTGGTGGAAAACACGAGGTAGACTTGCTGAGGTTTTTAGGAAATTCGCAAAATCCGTAAGATCCTAAATCTCAAAAAAAATATTTTCTTAAGGTGGCAAGCTAGCAGTCATTGCTTGGGATTAAGTTTAAGAGGCTATTGAAGTACAAAATTCTAAAATCTTGAAAATGAATTCGAAAAGTGCAAATTTATGAAAGTGAAGCTAGCAGAGATTATTGAGGAACTCAAAGCTACCATACCCATTTTAAGCGGTCCTAGCTTCAAATTACAAGCAAAAACGTTGTTTATGTGTTTTTGGCAATCCAAAAAATCATTTTGAGATTCTGGGCTTTTGCAAAAACCGACTCCTCGCGCCGGTTTTCCCCCTTCGAAATCGTGAAAAAATGCATGGGGCGCCTTCGAAAGTTTTGCAGGCTGTTGTTTAGCTTTTTCCAGGCAGAAATCCGCCCCAAGGCTAGTAAAGCCCGAAATAATTCCATTTGACCCCCGCGGTGGAAGCTATGAGATTGAGAATAGGCACGCTGATCCTCGGTAACATTAATTACTGGGCTAGGTAAATACTATACTGCCTTACTGTACTATTTATTATGCGAAAAGCATAGAAAGGTTCTGTTTTTGGGCAGCTACTGTATAAAAAAAAATAAAAAATAAGAACGAAGGAAAAAATCAGAGATTGAAGAAACCAATAAGCAACCAATAAGAAAAAAAGATTAGAGAGAGCGAGAGAGAGAGAGAGAGGCCAACGATTAACGAAAAATTGTAATTGGCTTAGTTTTGGACTAGCGGCACGATTCCAGAGAGTTCCGGGTCGAAGTCAGCAAGTATTGAGCCAAATCCTAGCTGAAAAGCTCGCTAAGAGCACAAAAAATAAAAATTAACCACAAACTATATCAAGTAAATTCATGAACCCCGACAAATGAACGATGTTCGAAAAGCTGAGCACTGGCTGCTTCTTAGCTTCTTTGCATCGTTATTTTTAAGCGTAGGAGTTCGAGGAGTTATTTTCGTGTAAACTGCCCCGATACTACACTTTAGATTCCATTAAAACCGTTATATACTTGGAGATCCAAAACATAATTTTTAACAAGTAATAATGGTCTTCACTATCCATTCTACTCAAAAACTTTATTTGAAGCTTCTCGTATTCGGGTTCACCGGCCCATTCCGAAGCGATTCCTTCGCAGAAACCAGCAATTTTTGACTTGGTCCGAAAAAAAGCGGAAAAACAAATGAAAAATGACAATGATGATCCATCGAAACCGGAAGAGAAAACGCGTTGTTTTTGAGTTTTAGCCCCTTCAGTTTGGCGCGCCGGGACCACCCCCAATTATTCCAGAAGGCGCACCATGTCGAGTCAAGTTTTCCCCCCGGGGACCCGGACGAAAAGAATTTCGGGAGAGAAGCCACTCATTTTCCGGAGGAAGTTTGTGTAGAGGAAATGGACCGTGGCCGGGGCTCGACCTTGGGATTATGGAAGTTCGAGTCTCGCCACTTCCGGCTCAGACAGACCCTCGAAAAATTTCAAAAAGAGTGCGAAAATTAAACAGGATGTCTGAATCGCCCCGCGGGGAATTTAGGGGCAATTTAAGGTAAACTTCCGGGGAAATTTGATGATGGACTTATAAAATGAGAATGAGAGGGAGAGAGAGAGAGAGAGAGAGAGAGAGAGAGAGAGAGAGAGAGACTATGAGAGAGCTAAGTGACCCCAAGCTTCCAAACTTAAGCTAAAGCTTAAAACGGCTTTTATATGTCGAATAATCACAAGAAAATGAATTTGTTCAGCTTCTGCGGTTCTCGGGCGATCCTCTCGGGCCCGGCTGGCGGTGTCGTTGGTGTGGCTCGTACTGCCTATGACGAAAAGACGAAGAGGCCGGTGATCGGATTCGATATGGGAGGAACGAGTACGGATGTGAGTGAGAGAGAGAGCAAGATAGAGAGAGAGAGAGCGAAAGAAAGCCAGAGAGAGCGAGAGAGAGCGAGCGAGAAAGATAGCGCGAGAGAGCAGGCGAATCACTTTTAGGTTTGTCGCTATTCCGGAGAGCTAGAGCACGTGATGGAGACGACGACAGCCGGAGTGACGATCCAGGCACCACAGGTGCGAGATCTTTGAGCGTCACGCTTGGCTACGCTACACCACTAAACCCCTTGCCGAGCCAAAAAATAGCTAACAAGGATCGATATCTGGTATAATTAAATGATTTTTCAGCTCGACATCAATACGGTGGCAGCTGGCGGCGGATCGCGATTATTTTTCCGTAACGGCCTGTTCGTGGTGGGACCCGAGTCGGCTGGCGCGCATCCGGGCCCGGTCTCGTATAAGAAAGTAAATTTTATTATCAAACATTTTTAAGGGCGCTGACAAGGCACCGGTTGTTTATGGAGTTTAATACTCTTGTTTCATTTCGATTATGGAATTCACCAAAATAATATTTTTTTAAACTTCCTTTGTTTGGAACATTAATTACTTAGGCCGACTCGCCTAAAAATTCACGTTTAGAACGGCTATCTCGCGGTGACGGACGCGAATCTGGTACTGGGCCGAATTCAGCCCGATTTCTTCCCGAAGATTTTCGGTGAAAATGCCGATCAGCCGCTCGACAAGTGGGTGCTCTCTCTCCCTCGCTCTCTCGTTCTCTCTCTCCCTCTCTGGTACACTCGCACTCTCGCTCTCTCTCTCTCTCTCTCTCTCTCTCTCGCTTTCTTTCGCTCACTCACTCAAAAATATCATTAGGGAGGCAGCTATGGCGGCTTTCAAGGAATTCACCGACGACGTGAATCGACACGTCAAAGAGAACAAGGAGGCGGTTCAGGTATGATTTTCGAGTAGATTAAAATTAATATAAAGTTAAGGGATAGTTAGTACATGTAAAGACCATCCAATCAATTCTAGCGTACCTACACGATTGAAGAGGTGGCGCTCGGATGTATATCGGTGGCAAATGAGGAGATGTGCAGACCGATTCGGGCACTTACACAGGTGGGAGAGAGAGGGCGAGGGCGAGAGAGAGAGAGAGAGAGATAGGGAGCAGAAAAAGCCATTTCTCTTTCCAGGCAAAGGCTACGACACCTCTGAGCACGTGCTCGCATGCTTCGGAGGAGCAGGAGCTCAACATGCTTGTGCGGTCGCCCGAACTCTCGGCATCCGCTCCGTCTTCGTTCACAAGTACTCGGGCGTACTTTCGGCATACGGTATCGCGCTGGCCGACGTCGTGGCCGAGGCGCAGGAGCCCGCGCAGAAGCCGTTCACCAAGGGTACGGTTTCTAGGGGTGTTTTAAAGGGAGACAAGGCAAGATAACGGCGTAAAAGTGGCGATTCTGAATTTAGAATTTGCGAATTGCGAAAAATTCGGAACTTTGGTTCTGGACTATTAGCGGGGGATTTTTAGCGGGGATTTTGAAAGCTGACTACGGAAAATGAATCTTATTTTTTGTGACATTAATGCGCCAATGAGGGATATCACTAATTTCTCGTCCAATTTAGAGAACTTCTCCCTTTTTGCCGACCGGTTCAAGGAGTTGCGAAGACAAACCACCGATCAGCTCAAGTCGCAGGGCTTCAAAGACGAAGCCATCGAAGCCGAGTGCTTCCTCCATATGCGATATGCCAAGACGGACTGCGCCATCATGACGGCGGCGAATTTTGATCCCGCTGATCCGAAAACAATCGAAAAGTTTATGGAGAATTTCAGGTAAAACCCAAAGTTTCGGAGCTCGAAATTCTTTTTTCAGAAGCACGTACAAGCGCGAATTCGGGTTTGTTCTGGACACTCGTCAGGTACAGGTGGATGATATACGGTTGGACGGCTACCGTAACCCTAGAAAAACGCTTTTTAGGGTGCGTGGAATCGGGAAAAGCGGAATTGAGGTGAAGGATCATATCGAGAAAGCTGATGATCCACTTGGAGCACCAAAATTGGGGAACGAGACTGTTATTTCGAGGTTAGTTTAGGAGGGGGAGAGTGAGAAAGAGAGAGAGAGAGAGAGAGAGAGAGAGAGAGAGAGAGCGAGCGAGCGAGCGAGCGCGAGAGGAGAGCGAGAGAGAGTGAGAGAGAGCTAGAGATAGAGTGCTAGAGAGAGAGAAGAAGAGCCACCGTCCTTCAAAGAAATACAAATCTTTAGGGTGGACCACAGAGTACGAAACTGTACGAGCTAGGAAAGCTAAAATCTGGACATATCGTCAAGGGCCCAGCAATTATTTTGGATGCAAACAGGTGTGTTCCATCGTGTAACATTCGTCATTTCTCGTCGCACGTAACTGTCGAGACCTTGGCGACGAGGCGGGAAGATTTTGGCACTTGTTTGTCCCTTTAACCCGATGATTCTACAGCACGATCGTCATCGAGCCCGGCTGCATGGCGACGATCACCGAGGAGGGAAATGTCAAAATACAAGTCGCTGAAGCTTACGAAAAAGATTCCAGTACAAAGGTACCGGTTACCTAAATTCCGCTATACTACTCTCTACGCCCCATCAGAAAACACCTTCTCTCTCGAACGTAAATGGTCTCTCTATCGTCTCTCTCTCTCTCTCTCTCTCTCTCTCTCTCTTTCTCTCTCTCTCTCTATCTCTGATACACAGGCTGTCTCTCACTCTCGTTCACTCTCATCCACTCTCTATATCTCTCTAGCTATCTCTTCTCGCTCTCAGTGACGTAAATCGTCCTCAAGATCCCGCTAACCGACCGTGGTTTTTGGGGTGCTTACGGAGTTTTCGACGTGAACTCTAGGATAAAATGTTGAATTCCTGAGCAAGTCCCTCACCTTAAAAAATGAGCAGCTCCTACCCCTCCTTCTTTTCAGGTGGACCCGATCCGTCTGTCCATCTTCTCCAACCGGTTCATGTCGATCGCCGAGCAGATGGGCAGAGTATTGCAGCGGACAGCGATATCCACAAATATCAAGGTACCACGATTTCGTGCGCCCGGCACCGCGCCCGTTTTAGGAACGTCTCGATTTCTCCTGTGCTCTTTTCGGGCCGGATGGCGGGCTGATCGCGAATGCTCCGCATATTCCGGTGCATTTGGGTATGTTGTTAAATTATTTTGCGGTGGATTGAGGGACTCTGAAGGTCGAAATTCTGCTCTTTACATCGGCTAGGTCTCGACACGTAGGCACCGTTTTAAGTAACGCGTTCAGTAAAAATCAAATATTTTTGGAAGCGTAATTTGGTACGTCGCGTAGCTGGTGGATACCTAGCTGACCAAATAGCGGATTCCTTACGTAACTTAAAGGCTTTTAAACTTATTTTCATATGCCGCGTGGCTGTCAAGATCTAGCGATGAAAGGGGTCGATCCTCGCGCTTTCTTGTCCCTTTAGAGATCTGCAAAGGTCATTTAATGTCCTGATCCTTTAGGCGGCATGCAGTACTCGGTGAAGTATCAGATCAAGACTCTCGGGATAGACGGGATCCACGAGGGCGACGTCATTTGTCGAATCACCCGAAAGCTGGCGGGGAGTCACTTGCCGGATTTGACAGTTATAACACCGGTATGGCCATTTAGCAAAGCATTCCTAATCTAAAAATTTCCGAATCTTGGGTTTTGATTCCTAGGTTCTACTTTTTTGAGCTGGATTTACCTACCCCTCCCCCAGCAGGAAGTTCACAATTTTCGATATTTTCGCTGTTTTGTCGGGATTTTGGCTATGAAATTCGATAGAGCATTAAAAAATTTACTGCAGGTTTTAATGACAGCCAAAAATAATGCAATATAAAAGTAATAGTGAAAAACGTTTGGGAACTTCCGGCTGAGGGGAAGGAAAGGCTTACCTTTTTTAAAACACTTAGGGGTATCAAATCAGGGTATAGCAAGCTACGGTAGTTACTTTTTTATTAAATGTATAATCTGACATTTTGCTACGATTTTAGGTGTTCATGCCAAGCAACCAAACCCCGTGTTCTTCCTGGCCAACCGTGGTCACCACGCGGACATTGGGGGTCTTGTCCCCGGCAGCATGCCCCCCAACGCCACGGAGCTCCTGCAGGTGATAGGCCCACCCGGGCGCCTCACCCACCGCCGCCATAGCTCAGTTGGTTAGAGCGTGGGTCTAATAAGCCCAAGGTCGCAGGTTCGACCCCTGCTGGCGGCAAATCTTTGCTTTTTGGGTGCAGGGCCGGGATTCGTTCTTGGAAGTGCTCTAAAATGCTTTTTTTACAGTAGAAAATTCAATTTTAATTGTTCAGGAGGGGGCGCCACGTTCGTCTCGTTCAAAATTGTCGACCGTGGGAATTTCCAAGAGGAGGAGCTGACAAAAATGCTGAATCGCCCTCGAAAATCAAGAGGTTTGGAAAATCTGAAGATGTAAGGCAACGTTTCTAGGATGTTCGGGTACTCGCCAGCTCAACGACAACATTTCTGACTTGAAAGCACAGATCGCGGCGAACAACAAGGGGAATACAGCTAGTGCAGGGGCTGATCGGGAGTATGGCTTAGAGGTAAGTAATGCGTAGCGCCCTAAAGTTAGGCTTTCCCTAGGCTTGACTTAGGTTTGGCTTAGGCTTGGCTTAAGCCGGCTTAGCTTAACGATTGGCCTAGCTTGGCTTAGGTTTGGCCTCGGCTGGCCCAGGCTTGGCCTGGGCTTGGCTTGGTTGCTTAGCTTTTTATAACACCTTACAGGTCGTCCAAGCATAGCATGCAGCACATACAAAAAACGGCCGAGGAGAGCGTCAGGGAGCTCTTGAAAAGCGTAAGCTGATGAGCGTGACATATGGCAGTACATGGAAAGTAGTTAATTTTTTGGTAACGTTTGAATTTTTAGGTTGGCCAGAAAGTGCACGGCGACGAAACCGGAAGCACCAGGCTTTCTCGTCGGAAGATTTATGGGATTATGGCACCTGATCCACTTCAGCTGACGGTGGTGATTGACAAGGAAAAGGTGGGCTCAAGAACTTTCTTGTATCAGTCCAGAAAGCCTAGTAACTTTATAGAAAGGGTCTTAATAGTGTTTTTGAAGTAATACATGTAAATCGATTTCAACTAGAAACACTGTCTAAAAACTTTTAAAAAGCCGAATTTCTGGCCAAAACCACTGATTTTTGGTCGGAAAATCCGAGCTTTTTGATCAAATTTTAAATAAAAATTTGTAAAGTGTTGTCCTTTAGGAACAGTAAAAAAACGTTTAGAAACACTTCCACTATTTATGTTAAAAAACTAAATCCCTAAGAAAAAGTTAGGTCCTCCCCCGATAATGCGAAAGAACCTTTTAATCTACTTCCAATTGTCAGGGCGAAGCCGTATTCGATTTCGACGATACGGGGCCCGAGTGCTTGTGGTCGATAATGCGCCGAATGGGTGCAGAACTGCAGACTACGAACTATGCCAAATTACCTAGTCACCCTGTCGGCCATCACGTACCGTTTGCGTTGTCTGGTCGGATCGAGACATTCCGTTGAATACTGTGGCTTGTTGGTGCCGGTGAAGGTGGGCGCGGGATTTCCGATGGCGCACCTCATTACCGGCTACTTCCGATCACTGGACCCAATTTGGACATGCTACCCCGAAAACGGTAATATCTACAAATCGGGATTTAAAATAGCGTCCTTAATCAAAATGATGGTTTTGAAGAGTGTTGCGAACTCACCATTTTGAGGGCTTTTGAATGGCGTAACCATCGTTCCGATGCGATACTGCTTCGTCGAGTCAGATGGGGGATGTTTGTGGGACTGACTCATCGCAAACTCTCATTCTCATACTATTGTCTTCCTGTCCCTAAAATCATGAAAAACTTTGCAGATTGTGATCCCGCCCAACACAATCCTATCCCCGTCGGAGAATGCCCCGGTCGTGGCCGGAAATGTATTGACAAGCCAACGAATCTGTGACGTCGTCTTCAAGGCGTTCCATGCCGTTGCGGCGAGTCAAGGTAACGGAGAGAGATCCATGTAGAAATTTTCGTTTTTTAAATGAGGGGATTCGCTTTTGTGTCTCATTTTTTTGACTGCAACCTCAGCTTCTAAAAAGTTATAAAAACCGAAGGGAAAGCAAGGGCGGGAATTACTTTCGAATCACCAACTACTTCAGGCTGCATGAACAACGTGACGTTCGGCGACAACGAGTTCGGGTACTACGAGACGATCGCTGGAGGGGCCGGGGCGGGCGAAGGGTTCGATGGGAGGAGTGGTGTCCACACGCATATGACAAACACCAGGATTACGGATCCAGAGA
>CATQJA010000377.1:0-64220 GCA_958295435.1 Mesorhabditis spiculigera
GGCTATTCCGGGTAAAACGGTTACCATATATTCGAATCAGCGCAAAATTCTGCACAAGATAGGCTTGGTCCCGTGCCAAAAGTCCCGACGACACTAAAACGTCTCCTTGTTAGTATTTTTCCCGGGGTACTGTAGCCCCAAATCCAATCTAATTTATGTTTCTTAATATTTTTCTGGCTTGGGAGCCCCTTTAGAATTCTACTTTTCTTTCCTGCCCCCTTAAAAGTCCTTAAACACACTTAAAAGTCAAATTTCTGACTTGCCGGTTCCTTTAAAACACGCCAAATTCGTAACATCATCCAAAAAAAAAGATTTTTTTGCCGTTTCGATGCAATTAAAATGGTTAAGTTTCTGCCATAGCCTCAAAAATGCAAGTTACCGACTTGCCAATCCCTTTAATCACCCTGGTAAATTATGGGGCGTCGACTACGCATGGCTACTCAATGCATTTCCCCCAACCCCCCTCTTCACCCCCCGAGAAATGGACATAGTTGGAATGAATAGAAAAGGAAGGGGCACATTTCCATTCCAGTGGTCTCTAAAAACACCCCCAACAGCACACACACAGCTGGCGGCCTGGCCTGAACGAGCTAAAATCGGGTGGAAGAGGCTTTGAAAACTAAAAAAATCTTCTTTTTTAGGGTTACTGTGGGTTTTTGAGCTTTAAAGGGCGGCAAGTCAAAAAATCTGGATTTTTGGGTTACTGTAAAGTTGGGGGAAATTCAGAAAATTCGCATTTTTTTGAGCTTAAAGTCTTAATTCGATAATTTTAAAGGGACCGGCCGATCAAAAATTCTAAATTTTCGCTTGTTAAGTAGCATAGCATGTTTAAAAATTACTGTATATCCATTTTCAGGTTTTGGATTCTACCGTATTTTAAAAATGTGGAAACTCAAAAATCCATACCCCAGCCTTCACAAACCGCTTTAAAACCGCTGGCGTGCAATATCGCTCACTCCACCCTCAGGCCATGAGTCATTTGCATGTCGAGGGCCCCTCCTCAGGGCGGTCCAGGCCGAGTCCCCCATATGTTGAAAGGAATCGGACGGAGAAAAGGGCAATCAAGAAGCCCGCAACGTCTCTCGCTCTCTCTCTATCTCTCTCTCTCTCTCTCTCGCCATTCACCCATACCCCAAATAGCCTCCCCCCTCTTGAAGGACCTCAACATACCCTCCGCCCCTTCCACCTTTGCATTTCCGTGTGGCCATTAATGGAAATTTTTGGGCAGTTCCTCCGAGAATTCTGCTAGCTACCCTAGATTACCATTAATGAGGAGATTCTTAGAATTTTCACTGCTGGCTAGTCCGCTTAAAAAAAGTTATTTCCTCCTCAATGATCTCACCTCACTTCAGCCTGCCTATAATTTTCAGATCTCCTGAGCATCCAGAAATTATAAATTCCACAAATTCCTCACCGATTTCCCTCCAATTTTAGCTGTTTTGACTAGTCTATCCTTTGCGGCTTATCTAACCATGCAAAGAGGACAGTGAGCGGAGAGAGAGTGAGGAGAGAGAGAGAAGAAGAAGAGAGAGAAACCAGGGATTACATAGTTTTTCTCCCCCCCGGCTCTGCCATCGGCCTTCACCGCATCCCGAAAGCTTCTCCCCTTCGCTGCTAAGACGTATGCTGGCAATGTTTCTCGGGCGTCTCTCTCTCTCTCTCTCTCTCTCTCTCTCTCTCTCGCCCTTCCCGCTATATACCCCCATGAGCAGGCAGAGTAAAAGCAAAGCGGTTCCGCCCCGCATCGATCACCTGTACTTTTTTGGCTTAAATTTAACGATGTGAGGTTTTTAAGATTTTTACCTTTTCTCTCGATTTTGATAGAAATTTAATCAGATTTTAAGGCTTATGTTCATAAATTTTTGTTATGTTCAAATATGGGAAAATCGGCTGTTTTAGTGTTGCCTTTTCACCTGTCTTTTCGTGCATATTTTTCTGGCTGGCTTTGCTGATTTTTCTAGGTAATTTTTATTAGAAATTTTTAAAGTCGCCATTTTTCTAATTTTTGTATCCATCCAAAAATGGCCTGGGCGTCTTGATTCCGTGTTTTTCTCCCAGCTGATTCAGCTTTCCCCCCCAGCTGGCCTGCCCCGCCATAATCCCTAGGCTTTTGCCCCTCTTTCCCTTCGAACATTGCCCACCACCCACACGCGACTTTTTGCTGTCGATCGGAACGCTTCAGTCCATTAGTGTAGGGACTAGGTCCCTGAGTTTCATCCTTTGCTGATCACGTTGCGCGCCAGCCTGAGTGGCTGGTGCTTTTGTCTCAAAATCTCGTGGTGCTGGTTCGAATCCTCTTTCTGACGAAGTTTTTGCTTTTTGCTCAATTTTAATTCTTGCAGCCCCGGAGATCGAGTTTTAGATCCAGAAATTTAATCCGCGTCTTGATTTGCTTATTTTCAAGGCCTAGAACCCCTCCCGGGGATGACTCAGAATTTACGACATCGCGCCGTTTGCGGGAATAACAGCTCTGCCCCTCGGGGAATTTTATTGATTTTTCGAACTTTTTCAGAAACTTGGGTTTAAATAGTACTAAATTATGTTTTACTTTCGCTCTATTTAATGTCCTCACTCTCTCAACCATGCTCTTTCACCTACCGTATCTTACCGCAACACCGTACCGGCTCAAAGGGGTGAATCTACAAGACAGCAGCGATGGCATCAAAGATGCTGGGCAAAGACCCGCAGCAGACGTCCCTTTTGGACGTGCTGAAGAAGATAAGAACAGGCCAGGGAGGAGGCCGAGGCCGCCAAGGATGAGGCCGATGAGGTCAAAGAGACAGCTGGAGGAGGAGAGGAAGAAGAGGGAAGATGTGGTATCATCTATAGTACCACTTACTCTCTATCATACCACTGTCATTCTTACGTTCTACGCCTCTTTACATTGGTGAACTTTGGGTTGTGGAAAAAATTTTTATCAATTTTCATAGTTTTCTAACTATTTTTAAAGGTTTTATAAGGAATGGCTTTGTCGAGTTGTAGACGATGTTCTTCCCATTAAATCTGAATTTTACTTACCGCCCATCATCGAAAAACAGCAATAAATAATTGTTGTTTTGTTTGTTTTTCTCCATTTTTAAGCTAGCTTTCCAGGGCTTTATTGATCTTAGGGGTTGTAACAAGTTTAATACATATTGTCTTTTTCATGATTAGAATTTTTTAATAATTTGAGCTCTAAACCCTCAAAACCGAATTTTTTACTTGGCCTAGTGGCTAGTGATCTAGCCTCTGAATCTAAGGATCAGGGTTCGAACCTCCCGGGCGCCAAACTTTACTTTCCCTTTTTTTGCCCAAAAAATCGCCCAGGTGTTTCTTTGAGGGGCCTCCTGAATTGTGCACCGGATGCGAGGGCGGGTGGGATCCGATTATGGGCCCTAGGGTACAAAAAAACGGGCCCCCGAACGCCCCTGGCCCCCCGGTTGAATCGGCTAAGCCGATGGGATTACACACCAGCCATTTATGGGGCCCGAGACGGGCGATGGGAATCATTCACAGAGAAACGGAGATTTTTGAGGAGTGCTGGGGATTCCGGGTTGATACTTTTGACGTAAGGGGTGTAGCTTGTAACCTCGCGTAGTCTGTATTTTATGGGGATTTTCGGATACTGTAGAATTTTTCTATATATTAGGATACCAAAAGTAATGTATCTTTATTTTTTACATTCATCGTGAAATTCAGAAGTTTCGTAGCTTGTAGTTTGTAGCCCCTTATTTACCGACCCAACTACCGTAATCGGTTTTTAAACTTACATTTTATCGGGCTCAATTCTTAATTTTTATTTTAATTCGTAATTTGTAGTCTAATTCTAAACGTAGCCTGTAGCCCAGATACCCTTTCCTACCCACCAACCAAGCCACCGTACCTCATGCTCCATCTAGGCCGAGGCCGAGGTTGCCGCCCTGAACCGTCGTATCGTGCTTGTGGAGGAGGACCTGGACAGGACTGAGGATCGCCTGAAGACCGTCACCGCCAAACTCGAAGAAGCATCACAGGCCGCTGATGCCGCCGAACGGTACGCTACCCCCGCCATCCCATAATTTCAGAGCGAGTCCGAAGTCGGAGCCCTCAACAGGAGGATGATCCAAATTGAAGAGGACCTGAGAGGGCTGAGGAGAAGCTGAAGATTGCCACCGAGAAGCTCGAGGAGACCACCCATTCCGTTGATGAGAGCGAGCGGTGCGGAGGAAAAAGAGCAAGAGCTGCACAGCCACCACTTGAGGCAGCTTTTGCACAGCTTGAGCTTGGGCTTGGGCTTAGCTTACACACAAAAATACCACCGTGTCCACCGTTGTGTTGTCTGTCCGTGCAAAAAAGGGTCTGGAATATGGTGAAGGCGGGTGCTGCCAGAGTTTGTAGCCTAGGAATTGTAGCCTGATTTTGTAGCCTATAGTACGGTATCGGAAGCATACAAAAAAAAATCAAAAATACTGTAGTTATAGCCGAAATCGGGAAATTTTTAAACGATTTTCATGAAATTAGGTGTTTAACATACTTTGTAGCCTCCAAAATTACAATATTCTTTCGTGATTTCACCGTAATTAGGTGTACTTTGTAGCGACAGACGAAAGACCTGCTGAACAACTAGAAAATCTGGATTTTTGCTCTAAAAACAACGTTTTTAACGTTTTAACGTTAGCGTAATTCGGCGCCACCCGTCTCCGCCAGGATCCCCAAAGAGCCCCTGCTAGTTGTCCACTGTCCAATAAATGTCGTGTCCATCTACAGGGCCCGCAAATCGATGGAGACCCGATCAGCAGGATGAGGAGAGGGCCAACGTTCTCGAGGTCCAAGTCGATGAGGCCAAGCTCGTCGCCGAGGAGGCCGACCGCAAATACGAAGAGGTCCGCACTTTTATGTTGTTTGTAGCTTGGCGTAGCGTTGCGTAGTGCTACGTGATGCTGGGTGGCGACTTTGTTTATGTAGCGCTACAGAACGTTTCTCTACGTTCCGCTGCGTTACGCTACGCTCAGTTACGTTGCGTTGCTTTGCGTAGCGATACGTAAGCGTCCGATAGCCGTAGCTTTTATGTCGTGATAGCGTCTTAGCCTTTAAGCTTTGGTTAAGCTTGCCATAGCTCCGAATTTTTTCGCCGAATCTTGCTGTCACGCTCCCTTTAAGGCAAATTTTCTACCGTATCCCTTGTCCATCCTTCTCGTCCATTGTTGCATGTCTTGAATGTTCCGTTTGCACCCACGTACACCCACTCACCAATTTTTGAAGGTTTCTGGTCCTTTTAGAGGGCCATTGATGGCAAACATCTCCGGATTCAGCCTGTTTAAAGGAATATGAAGTCTTGAAAGCTATCCATGACTTCCAAGTACCTTAGAAGCCTTTAAGACCCGATTTAACAATCTATCATACTAAAAAAGCATGGCGTGCCGATCGCAGGGCCCGAAAAGTGCTGGAAAATCTGTGGATGTGGATGGCGACCGGGTCGACCTCCTCGAAGCCAAAATGAAGGAGACGCTCGCGATTTTGTCAGAAACGAGCTGAAGCATGATGAGGTGACAATAATACCCCACTAATCGACAAATTTCCTGGAAAATCCAAGAATTCTGCTATTTTCCGGGTTACGGTAGCCCAAAATTGTAGCCTCGTAGGCTTCAAAAAATGGTAAATTCGCTTCAAAAAGTCAAAAAAATCCAATCCGAAAAATTCGAAAATTCCGGGACTTTCCGATTTTCCGGCTACCGTAACCCAAAAACCCCGATCTCTACCCTCTCTGACTCTCTCAATTCCCTTTAAAATTCCATACTAATCTTAAAATCCAACCTAAATGTAAAAAACGTCTAAAAAAATAATTGTTGTAGCTTGTAGTCTGTAGTTTGTAGCCTAACCTGAGCGTCATTTGTTGTTGGTGGTAGTGGTGTAAAAAAATGGGATTTTGAAATAAGCAAATTTCAATTTTAGAAAAACAGTGGTGGCTGTGGAGTTTTTGTAGTTGATATTCTGTAGTCTGGCCTAGGGGGCAGGAAAAATGCGCGTTTAAAGGGGCCGGGAAGTCAAAAACCCATTTTTTCGAAATTGGCTACAACGCCGTGCTGAGAGCCACAAAAAATGAAACTTCCAGGTTTCTTTAAAATTTTAAATCTAAGTTAAATAGCATAAATCATTTCAAATTAGCTTAAATAGATTTTTAGAACCGAAAAAATGGTTTTGATTAGTTAAAAAATGGATTTGACTCGTTAATTCAATTTTAATCCGATTTTTTTCTGGTTCGACCCTCAAAATCGGATTTTTTTGGACATTTTGGAGGTATTTGGCAAATTTTGACGTTTTCTAACGCGCGCCCCCACCTACCGTACGCCCTAGGCCCGTTCCGCGGCATTCCTCTAGACGGCTAAATATACCGTAATTGTTGTGCAGCGTGCGCAAGGTGATGGAGAACCGCGCGATCCAAGACGAAGAACGCGCCGGATCGATTGAGAGCCAGCTCAAGGAGGCCCAGCTGCTCGCCGAGGAGGCTGACCGCAAATACGATGAGGTTGACATCGATGTCGATTGTAGTCTGGCGTTTGTAGCCTGTAGCTTTGTGGTTTTTGCATGCCTGAATTCGCGCATGAAGGACAGCTGCTCGGATTCCGCAAGAATCTCTGCTAGCTTGCCATAGGAATAGAATTTCAAATTTTTTGAGAGGTTCACAAGAAGTTTGCTGGCTGGCTTTTGGATTGGCTCGTAAAAAGAATTAAAACTCCTAAATAAACGCTGCTAGCATGCCTCTAAGCAACTAAAAAATACAAAATTTAAACTTACAAAGATTAAATTTGAATTTTAGAAAATTTTTATTGTTGGGAATTTAAATTTAGCTTTTAGCAAAAACTGTGAAAAATCTAAAAAATCGAATTATTGTCAAAAGAATCAGATTTGACATTTTGAATTTTTCCATTTTAAAAATCGTGGTTTTAATTTATTTTTTAACGATTTTACAAAAAAATTTTATAGGTTTTTACCCCCTAACTGATTATGCTGTGTATTTTCTGCCGTAACCCCCAATCATTAACCCCAAATCTCTCATCTCTTTTCTGCCCAATTTGTCTCGTCTCCCCCAAACATTGCATTCCGTCCCGATACAAATAGCGTCGCGTGGAGCGGAATGGAATTATCGAAATTTAGCGTTTTACGTCCCTAATTTGCATATGTTCAGGTTGCCCGCAAGCTGGCCATGGTTGAGGCCGATCTCGAGAGAGCCGAGGAGCGCGCTGAGGCCGGAGAGAAGTAGGCCCTTTTTACGATGTTGATATTAGTATGCAAATTAGGCCAAATTGTTAAAATTGGACAAAATTGTCTAAAAATTCCAAAAATATTGGAAATGCCCAGAAATTAGCATTCTTTGCACAAGGTCTGGAAAAAGGCTAATTAGCGGTTAGAACCATCATATTGTTTATTTAAATTTGCCTAAATTCGCTGGAAAATATAGAATTTCTAAAATTATTCAAATTCAGTTTTTTTCCATAGCTTAAAAATATCTATTAAAATTAGAATAAACACCGGAATATCTAGTTCCTTTAAATTCCTTTTATCTTTCATAAGTAATAGAATTAAAATTTTTATGTGGATTTTTAGCACTTTTTCAAGCATCGAAAATTAAAGCAAAAATTATTGATTTCCGGACAATTAAGCCATTACTGCATAGATATTAGCTAGATGCGTCTATTAATGCGTAAACCACAAGCCTAAAAATTGGATTTCCAAAAAAATGGGAAAAACCGGCAAAATCGGGCTGACCCTACCCGCCACCTTCCCCCCATCTACAGCAAGATCATCGAGCTGGAGGAGGAGCTGCGAGTGGTGGGCAACAACCTCAAGTCGCTGGAGATGAACGAGGAGCGAGCCCTCGAGAAGGAGCAACAGTTCCAGGAGCTCGTCGTCCAAATTGAGGAGAAGCTCAAGGAGGTCAGCCCTCAGCGTCCGGTCGTCTTGTCCATCTTCGTCTTCTTGTTCGTCTACTTGGGAATGATGATCTACCGTCTGGCGTCGCTAATTCTCTCAGTTTTTCATGTTTTATAACAGAAAATTTATGTAGTTTTCTGCGAGTTTAAGCGTTTTTCACTAATCTAAGTGGGCTGGAGTGTAAAAAAGGGGTTTTGGTGGGTATCATTAATACGCATTTAGTGAGTTATAAAAATCGATTATTCGTCTGGAGTCTGTGGTTGAATTTTTAGCCATTAAGGCGCGAATTTTAAGCAGTTTTACCACATTTTTTCGCATGCTAGCCACTTTTAAAGGGCCCGGCAAATACGTACCTAAATTTTTCGCATCTATCAGGCTGGACCGAAAGTCTTTACAATCGATCTTCAAGCCGGTTTTGTAAAAATGTTTACCACCCGGCCGCCGAGATTTTTGCACCAATAGTTCAGTCTAAGATGCTACTATAGCACAAAAAATATTTAACGGATTCAGCTTTTATTTATTTTTCTATGACCGGTTCTCCCTGAGACACAGGTCGACCCGACGCGGCGGCATTCGCGAGCCCTCTGCTCTTCGAGCCTTATGAAAATTTCTAAAGTCAGAATCCTCCCAGCATAACCAGCGGTTTATAGTGCCAGTATCATATCTTTCAAGCTACGGCGCCAGATTCGCCAAACAACTGTAGAGCTTGTTGTTATTGCCTTTGGTATAGAACAAAATCCCGATTCGGGATGAGTTTGATGAAAAGGGACTTATCAATTCAACTAGGACCGCCAATCTAGAAGCGCTCCACCTATTTTGAAAAACATTTAATTGCGAACACTGTGACGACACCATTTATCAAGCCGTCCTGCTTTTACGGGAAAAGTTTTTCAACCTAATGTAGCGTCGAGTAACCGACACGGGATCTGGCACCGTCATTAGATTTCGCTTATTATTCTTAAAACTTTGGTGACCAAATTTTTTCGACAAAACACGGCAATTACACATCAACAGTAAATAAAGTACTCCAATTATCATTGCCCCAAAGCCATTAGTTGAGTTTGAGAATACAAAAACAAAATTGTGTAGGAAAATCTGGGTTTAGGCTCTTCTGCGGCCCGTTATAAAAGATTTGTCCCTAGGCAATATACGCGTTTGAAACAGTGTGAACCAAGCTACATATCGCTAAAAAATTCTTAAAAAGTTAGCCACCAAAATCGGAGAAAACGGCCGACGAATGGATTTGTTATTTTGGGGCCCGAAACCCCCAATTTGACATCTTTCTAAAACGTTCCAGAAAAAGTATGAGGCCACCTATTCAAATTTTGTTCGATACATTTTATAGTACTACTGCTGCTCTATCTGCTATTAATTATTCACGTGGCAGTGGCCTCATCGGTGGACAACATTTTTACGAAACCTAAAATGAGCGAAAATTACAACGTGCAGGGTCTTTGCCTCATAACTTCAAAAGTAGCAAAAGAGGGAAGTTGAAATCGGGCGTGCAAGAAGTTCATACTTGACCCTTAATCATGCTAAAATATGGCAAAGATAGGATGGCTGCTTCCATAAATTTTTTGCGTCCGAAAAATTGTAATTACTTTCGGTCCAACCTGATATTAATGCGCAAACGCCAACACTGGTATATCTGCTAAAACCAAAATTCGCGCCACAAAATTCGTAGTTAATATGACAAAATCGAAATTCCGAACTTCCCTATACCCTGCCCCCCTCTACCGTACCCCCTAGACGACGACAAGAGATGGCACTCGATCTACGCGCTCTCACATCCACCCTCAAAACGAGAGAAGGGGCAGAAGAGAGACAGTGCGAGGTTGAAGAAGCCCTGCTGCGACATTGCGATGGATTGGCCGCGCGGCTTAATGAGGTCTCGTCGCCGTTGTATCGTGTAGTCGGGTACCGTAATCCCGGTCGTGGTCGTCATTAGGAGCATCGTGTAGCCGTTGTCAAGAGGATCATCTCGTAGTCGTCGCCAAGAGGAGCGTCGTGTACTCGTCGTCAAAAGGAACCTCTCGTACTTATCGTCATTTGTTGCATCTCGTAGCCGTCGTCAAGTGGAGCGGCGTGTAGCCGTTGTAAATTGAAGCGTATTGTAGTAGTCGTCAATTAGACCATCGTGTCGTCGTGCTGGCAGCTAATATATCGGCAAAAATCCGTTTTCCAGCAGATCCGGTCCAACATCGTTTTAAAGGGAGCGTGATAGCTAGGAAATTGGAAACATCTATATTAAAAACCTAAAGTATCGTTTTAAAGGGACTAGAAACCCAAAAAATCCAGCTTTCCTGTTGTTTTGAAACTGTTTGCATGCCCTCATTAACGTGTCGTCCGTTTTCAGCAAGATCGTCGAGCTGGAGGAGGAGCTCCGTGTCGTCGGTAACAACCTGAAGTCGTTGGAAGTGTCGGAGGAGAAGGCCCTCCAAAGGGAAGACTCCTACGAGGAGCAGATCCGCGCCCTCAGCTCCAGGCTGAAGGAGGTTCGCATGATTTGTATTTTTTCTGTATTTGTAAATGTGCTGAGTACTGTAATTAGTACCGTAGCGTACTACCGTAGTCCGATTTTGTCTGTAACTTGTAGTAATTCGGAGTACTGTAACTGGTACTGCAACGCACTACAGCAGACCGTTTTGTAGCTGTTTTTCTACTTTTGTCAACTGTAATTTGCACAATGTCGTACGGTCATCATTGCACGACGAAAACTAAATAGAATATTTTAGGCCGAGTCTCGCGCCGAGTTCGCCGAGCGCTCCGTGCAGAAGCTGCAGAAGGAGGTCGACCGGCTCGAGGGTACGTTACCATACTCCTTACAGTCCGGGTGGAAGGGTTACGGTAGTTGAAAAATTAATTATTTAATTTTTGTCATTTTGGGAAACCCTTCCACCTTCACACGCTTTTTGCTTTTTTGTGTTGTCCGTCTCGTTGTCCGTCCGTTTGCACCACCCAACGAAAAGTGTCCACTGTTGTCACGTGTAGTCAACCTGTTTTTACAGTTTTTAAAGGGCCGTTGAAGGCAGAAAATTCGAGGAAAATGTCCAAAACGGCAAAATTCCTAAGGAATCTCGGCTGGCTTGCCTTGTTGAAAAATTCTCCGGGAATCTTTGGTAGCTCACCAGGCTCATCGGCTTTAAAAACTTCACTAGGGAACTTTACTTTGTTTAAAACTTTAAAAACAACAAAAATTCCTAAAGAATCTTCGCTGGATTGCCTTACGAAAAAATTCTCTAGGAAGCTTTGCCATGCGGCCCTAGCAAAAGCTAAGCCTAAGCCAAAACTGAAGCCGAAACCAAGTTTGAACCTAAGCCCAAGCCTAATG
Organism: Mesorhabditis spiculigera; assembly: GCA_958295435.1. Classification (NCBI taxonomy): domain Eukaryota; kingdom Metazoa; phylum Nematoda; class Chromadorea; order Rhabditida; family Rhabditidae; genus Mesorhabditis; species Mesorhabditis spiculigera. The sequence goes on from CATQJA010000377.1 coordinate 11,222, forward strand.
CTTCCTAAGGTTAAGCGTAAGCCAAAGTCAAGCCCAAGCCTAGGCGTAGGCCAAAGCCCAAGGATAATCCTAAGCCTAAGCGGTGATTCCTGAAGAATCTTTGCTATGTCGTCTCGTCCCTGTCCGTCTGTTCCGTCCCATTCCTTGTCCGTCCCCACCGTATCCGTGTGTCCAGATGAGCTTCTCGTGGAGAAGGAGCGTGTCCGCAATCTGACCGAAGAAATCGAGCAGACCGTCCAGGAGATCCAGGGATCGTAAAGAGCACAAAAAGAGAGAGATGTATGTCTGCATGGCATGCGTATTTGTGTGTGTCTGTCTGTCTGTCACACGCCTGCAACGCATGCACCCCCAAAACCTAATTTGCATCCGAATTACCGTAACCCCCGCACAGATGCCAAGGACAACAGCGATCAAAAGGCCCGGGCGCTGCAGGACGAGCTCGACAAAATGCTCACCGAGCTGAATGGAGTTTAATTTGCCTTAAAAACAAAGATTTGAAAGCTTTTTGTTGCTCAAAATTTCTGTTTTTCTCTCTCTCTCGATTTCCCTCACACTCTCTCGTCTCTCTCTCGCATTTCAAAAATTGTCTACCTTTTTGATGCGCAATATATAGAAAAGACTATTCTCTTCACAGGGTTACTGTAGCTGGGTTAAGCCTACGCCTAAGCAAAGCCTAAGCAAAGCCTAAGCAAAGCCTAAGCAAAGCCTAAGCAAAGCCTAAGCAAAGCCCAAGTCTAAGCCAGGCTTAAGCCTAAGGATTAAGCCTAAGCAAAGCTTAAGCTAAGCCTAAGCCAAGCCTAAGTCCAAGCCTAAGCTACAGTAACCTAAAATATTCCAAGCAATTCCGGTAGCGGCCACACTAGTAAAACCCTTTTCCCCGATCCTCCTACTCCTCTCTCCTCCCCTCCTCTTTTTCGATTCCGTTCGACTACTTATTCCGCGCGTGTGTGCATTATGCATGTAAATTTGGATACTTTAAGACTATTCCCGTTTACTATACCATTTTATGTGATTTGCCCCCCCCCCTCTCCTGTGAACTGTGCGAATAAAAACAACATTATTAATTTTAATAAATAATAAGAATTGTGTGAATTTTATAAAACGGCATGGTGTGAAAGGGAATGTGCATTCAAAATAACACAAAAATATAATAAAGATTATTACGGGATAAAAATGTGAACATTTTTGAAGTTTAGCTTATTATTTCCAGTTCTTAAAAATATTCGTGGACGTTCCCCTCATGCTAATTTCATGCAATTTTACTGAAAATTCCGAAAAACGACGAAAATTGGTTAAATTCGAGGTTTTTAATTTTTCTATGCCTTTACGTTTTGATTTGTCAGATCTAAATCTATTGCCATTTCTAAAAATATACAACTGAATTAAGCCAAAATAAAATTAGCAATATTACATAAAAATTTTTAAGCGCTTTTTCGACTTGAAAAAATCAGCTGACTGGGTCTGAAATAAGTAAATATTTATTCTAAACTTTATTGATTCTAAAAATCGAATGATTTGATATTTTAAAACATGCAAATTAACAAAATTTACAGTATAATATTTTAACAGCAATAAAGAACTGGATATTCAATGTTTTAGACTACAAAACGCAAACGATTTTAGCGTTTAATAATTTGTATATGCAAAATAATGTAATATATTATATTCTAATTCATTAATTTTGTAACGTTTATTAATCTTTATATCGAACTATTAAATAATTAATTATTAACATGACTAAAAAACAACAAAATAAAAAATACCATAAATAATTGTATAGATAAAATAATATTAATTAAATATACTAATACAAAAGTTTTAATGTTTATTAATTTGCATATATAGCTATTAACTATATATAAAAATCTCGAATTAAAATATTACCATCGATTTTCAGACGAGCTGGTGCACGAGAAGGACAGGTACAAGAACATCTCCGAGGAGCTCGACCAGACCTTCCAGGAGCTGTCCGGCTATTAAACCTCCCCCCTTCCCCCTATTTCCCTGCTATTCCGTGCCCTCCTCTACTGTACCGTATCCACCTTTCAGCAACAGGTCACTACTACTCCCCCCGAATTATCTCTCGTGCTCTCTACTTCTCTCGCTCTCTCGCCCCATCACTCCAATCTGATGCCCACCAAAAATTCTTACAAAACTTTGGCCTCGCTGTCCCCACCAACCCAAGCAAAGCCCTCTCTTTTTTGTGGAAATAAAAGAGTTGCTATTAGGTGTCAGGAGGTGTATGGTGGAAATGGCATCATATAGGAAGGACAGACGATGATACACATTTTATGCAGACGAATGTGATGTCGTAATCGATTGACCCAGGATGGCATGCTAGCGGAGATTCTGTAGGAAGAAGGAGGCCAGCGGTGATTCTTGAGAGAAGGTGAGCTAGCAGAGATCACCTAGGAAAAGCAAGCTGGCAGAGATTCCTTTGAAAAAGCTATCTTATTCTGATACGACAAATTACTTTATTCCGATTAATTTCCTTGCGTAATCGATTGACAGAAGATGGCATGCTAGCAGCGGTTCTTTAGGAAACGGCAAGCTAGCAGCGTTGCCTAGAGATTCGCCGGCTGGCAGAGATTATTTCGCGACTCTTTGGGAGGAAAACTACCTTGCCTGCCCAGCTATTAGGTGTCATGTATTGTGGAAAAAGCATGATGTTTCACGCATTTTGTTGCGTACTCGATTGACAGAGGATGACAATCTAGCTGAGATCCCTTGGGAAACGGCAGGCTAGACGAGATACTAGAGAAAAGGGTAGGCTAGCAGAGATTCTTTAGGAAAAGGCAGACTAGCAGGGATTCCTGAGGAAATGGCAACTTGCAGGACTTCCTAGAAACCGGCAAGCTAGCAGAGATTCTTTAAAGGGATAACGACCGCATAACTAATCGGTGACGCGAGGGAAAGAAAATGCCTCTGCGTCTCGCCCCTGGGCGCGCTCTCTGCGTGCCAAAAGACGACCCGGGGTGATCGATCAATGCCGTCGGTATCCCTTTAAGAAAGCAGGCTAGAAAAGATTCCTTAGGAACCAAACTTTCCATTTCGGGGTTTTCAAAGGACTCGACACATCCGGTCATGCCATCCAAACAACCTTTCCGATGACGAAAGCCCCGTACATATGATAAGCTTTAATGACCACCACTCGGGTTATATTTTCTGACCCCGGCCTGCACAACGCTACAATACTCACAACACCGCGTCACAACGCGTTTTTAGGAACTAGCAAGTTTGTGAGCCCCGCCTGAATCACCACTTGTAAGAGAACGCGATTTTTGAGAGGGTTCAGGCTGCTATATTTGCTGTTACGCTCCCTTTAAAGGAGCTGGCAAGCCAAATTCTACCGAAATTGAAATTTGTGGATTTTGTCTTTCCGCTTGTCTTAGCTTCTCAAAAATCGCTGCTGATTCGATTTTCTGCTTTTTAAAAATCCCCTGCTCCTTTTCTAGTTGTCACGCTCCCTTTAAAGGGCCCGCGAAGTCAAAATCCATCGGTTTAAAGGGAGCGTGACAGGTGGTGTAGACAGATGCGGCTGCACGCTGCTTTTAAAGGCACCGGCAACTCAAATCCATGGTTTTAAAAGGGAACGTGACAAGCTTTTCGCAATTCGATGACGATTTTCTAGCTGTCAAGCTGCTTCAAAGTTCAGAGATCATCGATTTTTGCTTCTTAAAGAAACAGAAAAGTTTAGAAATCCATAACTTGTCAAAGCCTAGCGAAAACGAATATTTCTTTCAACTACCGCCCCCCAAAAATCGGTTTTTTTTGGCGGTCACCCTCCCTTTAAAGCTGATCGGCCGTCGAGCTGTTTGATTTAAAGGGACAGAAAAGCTTCAAATCCATGGGTTTTTCGGTAAGCTACCCGGTTTGCCTGTAATTTCAGACTTAAAAATTCGAGCTGTCGCACTGCCTTTAAAAGGCCCAAGCTGGATATCACAGCATAAAAATACATGGATACAATTTTTGCAATTCTAGCCTCGCAAAAGTTCAAATTTTACTCCCGAAACGGGTCGGGTTGGCCTTTCTTTTTGGACCGAAAAATGGACCCCCAGCTAATTAACGAATTCCATTCCATTCCAAAAGACACCCCACCACTTCCCATTTCCTCGGGGCCCAGCCCCTCAAAATTGGGCACCCCAGACTTTCGGAATTATTTTTTCCATTTTTTTTGGCCCCCAGCAGCTTCGGGTCAACTTTTTATTTGGCGCTTTATCGGGTGAATAATTCATAATGGTTGGGCCGGTTTTTTTGTTATTGGAGGGAGGTGTAGTGGGTGGGGATAAGCTGGCGGGTTATGGAGAATTCCATTTTATGTTTTTAGCAGATTTCCCGCACAAAGATCACGGGGTGTACGTGCGTAGTTGGTTGCGTAGCGTAGTGTCACCTGGTTGGGGGGAGAGAGAAAAAGTGCAGGCTGGCAGAGGTAATTTGGGAAATTTGCAGCCAAATCGCGAGAGGCTAGCTAGCAGAGATTCTTTAGGAAGCGGGATTACAGAGCTTATTTTGAAAGGGCAAGCTAGCCGAGCCTTCTTAGGAAAGGCTGGCTAGCCGAGACTCTTTAGGAAAGGAGACCCAAGCAGAGATTCTTTAGGAAACGGCGGGCTAGCCGAGATTTTTTAGGAAGGGGCTCGGTAGCAGAGGTTCTTTAGGAAAAGCACTAGCAGCTATTCTTGAGGATGGGCAGACATCCATAGATCGTTTAGGAGCTGGCTAGCAGAGACCATTTGAGAAAAATCCAAATTTTTCTTTTTTAGCCTCATTTTTATGGTATTCCAAAGCGCTACAGTGCGTTACAGTACCCTCGACACCCGAATCTCCATAGTACTCACCCGGAATCGGTTCCAGTTACAAGTTTTGCGATTTTTTAGCCAAATCGGGATTTATCAGCCGGATTTGATGCTATTCGAAAGCACAACGACTACGTCACAGTACTCCACACACCCTAGCGTTCATAGTACTCACCCGGAATCGGCGACTCATTTTCCGGAAGGCTCCGAATTCCGGAATTCGTCACGCCATCTTTCATCATTTTCTGTGTTTGATAGCCTGACATCACCATGAAGTTGAAGGTGTGTGAGTGGGGTGAAGAGATCATCTCGACAATAGGCTTAACCCTCCCGAAAAGCGTCACCCATTCCCCCTCAAATTCCCATTAAAACCCATCCCCCTTCTCCCCAAAAAATTATTTGTGGCTTTTGGCGGCCCGGAAAAATTCTCGTCTTCTGACTGATAAGAGGGAGCGTCGCGGCCGTATTATTCCAAGCCCCACACAACTTTCAATCACTTCACAACCTTCACCCTGTCATTCCCTGAAAATTCGCTCGAACCTTCAGAATTTCACAATGTTTCCAAATTTTTCTAATGTTTTCAAAATTCTTGAGTTCACCTACGTTTGCAGGGACGGGCAAATCAAAGCTATAAATTTTCCTGCTCCCGGGACACACGCAACTCAATTATTTTTTATGCAAATTTTTCAATGATGATCTTAACATTTCACCTTTCTAATTTCTTCCACTTGGCATGGATTCTTTAGGAAAGGGCAGGCTAGCAGAGATTCTTTAGGAAGGGGTAGGCTAACAGATATTCTTTAGGAAAGCGCAGGCTAGCAGAGGTTCTTTAGGAAAGGGCAGGCTAACAGAGATTCTTTAGGAAAGGGCAGGCTAGCAGAGATTCTTTAGGAAAGGGCAGGCTAGCAGAGATTCTTTAGGAAGGGGTAGGCTAACAGATATTCTTTAGGAAAGCGCAGGCTAGCAGAGGTTCTTTAGGAAAGGGCAGGCTAACAGATATTCTTTAGGAAAGCGCAGGCTAGCAGAGGTTCTTTAGGAAAGGGCAGGCTAGCAGAGTTTCTTTCGGAAACTGCGGAATACCGGCGATTCTTTAGGGTGGTTTCACCAACACCCATCACCAAATTTTAGAAAATTCCATTGCGTCATCGATTGACCCTACCGTATTCTGATACGCATTTTCGAAACCCCACGTCAGACCCAATTTTTCAATTTTTCCTTATTAGAATTAATTTTTCTTTTCCTTTCTTCGCACGTCAAATAGAGCTTATAAAAAACGAAAAATTCAGACAGAATGATTCTTGCCCGTTAAAATCCGTTGGAGTCGGCTTTATTTCTTGGGAAATCGGCGTCATTCGACGAAGGTGATCAACAAAAAGGGCTCGCTATGCAAAGCATCCCTCCCTCTCCCCAAGCGTCTCTGCTCACCAAAATAATCAAAAAATTATGGGGGCGCTGTGGGTTCGGGATTTTTTGAGAAGGAGCAGCGGCTCATGCTCATCATGACTGACAAATTGATCATTTACCCGGAATTCCGCGGGAGTAATTATTACGGTAGTTTTGGCTTTTTAGGTCATTTTACTTGTGGCCTCATTTCCGTTAGAGTACTGATTACGGCGCTTCTTGCATTTTTTGTGAATTTTATTTTGTGTCTAATTTACGCTTTCGCCAAAAATTACGCCGGAAATTGGGACCATTGACCTTCGCAATTTGGCTGTTTTGATCGCACGACAATTTCGCAAATTTCCTCTGCTCGAAAAACTCTGATCTGACGCTACAGTACCCCTCAAAATTTTCTCCTAGCCATTTAGGACACGAAATTTCCGCAAATTTCCCTTGATAGCTTGCCCAATTGTAAAAATACAGTGCCACTCAAAAAAACCCAGTTTCTCTAGGAAATCCAGACCTTCAAAATTCCAACATATTCGCCAAGCCATTTCCCCAAATTCACTCCGCTAGCCTGCCCAAATCCCTGATTTCTGACCGCTACAGTACTCAGAAAAGGGCACACTTTAACTCCAGGCGAATTTCAGCTGCAAACCGCGGCCAAATCGCAGGTGTTTTTCCCGAGTTCAGCCGCTGAATTCCTGAAAAGTTTGTTTCAGAAAAAGGCCCTAAAGGGGGGCCGTTCTGTCGAGTCGGAGATCTGTGATAGCGAAATACCACTCGGCATTTTTCTGCTTTTTTCCGGTCCACCCACGGCTTCAGCCACAGCGCGTCAAGAGGCCGGCTGCGGAATTTTGCACCGATTCTGAGGGGGTATTGTGGGGGTAGATGCTTACGTAAAACGTTCTGTATATAGTAGTGGAACGGAAATAGGAATTCCGGCATTCCATTACTTTCCTATCGCCAATTTCGCTAGAGAACCAAGCCTAAGCCTACGCCTAAGCTTAACGTAAGACTAGGCCGAAGCCTAAGCTTAAAAAATACATTACAAAACGTACATCGCGCAAAAAAAATATTTCCAAATCCCCGCCCCGGCCGATATATCATTATTATTGCTCCCCATTTTTTGTTTTCGACTTCCTCTTCCCACCCATTCCTCCATGACAAATTTGGCCCATTTTCCCGGTTACCGTAACCCTGCAAATTCTCAAAAAGGCGAAGAATCTATTTTTTCCAGAACTTTGCGTGTAAAACTATGCGTGCCCTGCTGGCCCTGCTCGTGCTCGGAGCCGCCGTTTGGGGTAAGTAGCTTCTTCTTACCGACCCCGATTCCACCTGTGGACAAGTGGTTAGGTTCTGGCTTTGGAATCTCAAGGCGCGGGTTCGATTCCCGTCCGCTTCAAAAATTTTTGCTTTTTGGCCCAGATCCTCGTAAGGGGTATCGCAGCGTACTACATTGGTAACTCCCCATTTTTAGCTGCACCAACATACCAAAACCCGCAGGAGGAGCTCTCCGCCCTGCAGTCAAGGATTCAGGATCTTCAGGTATTAAATTCTAACTTTATTAAATTTTGTATCTTCTAGCGTCAATTGAAGGCCCAGGACGCGTACGGATACTCTAATCTCAACGTAAGTTGCTGGGTTACGGTATTCTAGCCACGCTTTAGGCATTTGCGCCCCCGGAGAAGCGCATGGTCGCCTGGCAGCCGATGAAGAGGGCCGGAAACGGAGGGGTTGAACGCGAGCCTTGTGAGTTTCAATTTGGAACGTTTAAAGGACCATTGAAGAGTGGATGTTATTGATTTCTAGGATTTCCTAAAGGTCCTCTGCTCGCTTGCCTTGGAAATCCAATGATTCCTTCGTTTTTTGCTAATTCTCCAAATTCCAGCCCCCTAAAACCGCACCCAAAAAACCGGTGGTATTTCAGAGGCTACCAGTGATAAGCCCTCCTTTTAATAACTCTCCACTCCTCCCGAAATTACCGTAACATCCGGGATGAGTCAAATTTTTCGACCCCCAAAAATGGGATTGACGTCAAGGCGCCGTGCCTTTATTGGGCTATGAAATTTGGGCGAATGAGGCGGAGAGAGAGAGAGTGAGAGAGAGAGAGCGAGAGAGAGAGAAAAACTGGGCACAAAATCATTGATAACACTGGAATAAGCGGCTTTTCGCGCCGGGACCCATGCCGAAAAATCCGGGGGTCTAAACGGTAAAAATGAGGGTTGAGAAATTTGATTTTCGGCTTGTAGGCTGTAACTCAACGTGAAAAGTCAGAATTAAATAGTAAAAAAGCTAAATGAAAAGGCTAAATTTAACTCTTCCAGTGCTCCGCGCCATCGAGGGCCAGCTGAGCGACATTTTGAGGGCTGGAGAGAAGCTTGGAGTGTCCCCTGATGAGGTACGGTATTTTAGATTGATTTAAATTAGCTGGGAATCGAAAAACTATGTAAAAAATAGCAAGGCCACGAATTCTAGGCCCAAGTTCCGCTCCGATCCTATGGACGGCCGTAAGTTGTAACGTTGTGTTGTGGAGTGGAAAAGTGAAAAATTCATCCAGACCGGGAAAACCCCTACAAATTCAGCAAATGGAAATGGCGCGCCTAAGGTTTTTCTAGGGGAAGCGCTCTACAGATCGCACTGTAGTTTCAGCGCAATCGGCAGAGCGTTAGACTCCCAGTTCAAAGGACGAGGGTTCGATTCCCCCGGCGCTCAAACTTTTGCTTTTGCTCAAAAACTATTTTTTATTCATGCTACTGGCTTATTGCTATTTTTATCGATATTTACCCCAATTTTTGCAGGTTCTGAACGATCTGCGCCAGCGGAACACGATGATCGGCCAATAACAACCCCCCAACCCCTACGGACGCCCCAAAAATGTTGCTGTAAAAATCCCCCGCGTTGCTTCCGCATAAAATTTGTCGGGGTTGACTGCAAACGACGAAAAAACAACGTTAAAGGATCACACTGCAGTCAACCCGGAAAATGCTAACCTTGCGCCCTTCATGTCGTGTTCCTTTGCTGAAAAGAACAAATCCCACGTATGAGCTTTGGCAGATTGAGGCTGTTGCTCAAAGAATAATCAATTCCTTTCCTCTTTTTTATAATTGCACCTATTTTTCCCGAACGTGTACACTTCGAAGTATTATTTTTAAGATTTTTTACCTTTCTGATTTGCCGATTTTGAAACTTTCCGGATTGGCCGATGTATCAGGCAGTTTTGCGGATAAAGGTGTGCCGAGTGTTTATTTATCCATTTAGGATTTTAAAAGCAAATTAAAGTAAAATCACACAATTTTATAGTCTTTTAATGCTTCTCCTCGGTATCGCGCTTCACGCGGACGTAGATGTCTAAAAAAATCGCTTAAAATTGCATTTTTTTTCGCGGAAAAGGTCAGGGTTCGACTCCCGGTTGCGATAAACTTTTATTGGGTGCACAAAACTGTGTAAAATCCATTTTTGAAACTTTTGATCCTACAAAAAACCCTACCCGTTTTTGGCGGAGCCTCTCGTTGCTCGCGCCTCGGTTCCTCAGCCTAAAAATCGAATTTTCTGATATTTTTCTACAGGGTGGCCAGAAAAAAAAGTGCCTGGTTTGCACTGAAATATCTCGCTGGGGGAAACGAATCGGACCATCGTTACCTTGCCAGAATGCTTAAATATGCTGGGTATGAAGAATAAACACAAGTTGTTTTTTACGATTTTTGACGACCCACTGTTCGTTAAGAATTTTTGAACATTTTTGAAAAAATAGAAAACTTTGAAGCTATAAAGTATGCAACTTTTGAAGAGTGATATTAAAGTGTAGGGTATCAAAATGAAGCTCTTGGAATGCGCTAGCAAATCAGTGGTAAAGATTATCGATCGGTTGAACTAGCCGTCAATATGAGCGTTCGGAAAATCGGCACTTTTCCAGAAGGGGCGATTCACGGTTGACCACAAAAAGCCCATTGTTGCCATAACATTTTGTACTTGTTACATGTAATCCTGATTGCCAAAGATAACCATGTTATAATTTTAACTATAGGAGCGTAGAAATTACAAATTCCGTCGAATTCGCAAAGTCCCAAAAAATTTTTTTGATCGGTATTTTGAAACTCTTGATGCAAAAAGGTAGCATGTATCTATTTATTGCTAACTGCAAAATATCAGAAAGATCGGATGGTAAAGAAATTTTATCTCGAATTATTCCTTCAAAAAGTGCCGATTTTGCGAACGCTCCTATTGACGGCTAGTTCAACCGATCGATAATCTTTACCACTGATTTGCTAGCGCATTCCAAGAGCTTCATCTGGATACCCTACACTTTAATATCACTCTTCAAAAGTTGCATACTTTATAGCTTCAAAGTTTTCTATTTTTTCAAAAATGTTCAAAAATTCTTAACGAACAGTGGGTCGTCAAAAATCGTAAAAAACAACTTGTGTTTATTCTTCATACCCAGCATATTTAAGCATTCTGGCAAGGTAACGATGGTCCGATTCGTTTCCCCCAGCGAGATATTTCAGTGCAAACCAGGCACTTTTTTTTCTGGCCACCCTGTACTATTTTTGTGCGTTAAAATAAGTTTCTAAACTCTAAGCTCACTTTCAAATAAAACACCACTATAAAACAAAAAACTAAATCATATAACACCTCAAACGAATCGAATTCTTCCGCCTCGCCGTCGCGCTTGCCCCGGATTGGCTCATTTTCATCCTCATTTTCTTCCGAATTCACGGCTACAATGCACGCCGAATCAACTTTCTAGAACGGTGCGGTGCGAGAAATAAAAAAAATTGGGTTTTCACGGCAAAATAAAAAACTGGATATTTGGTGTCGTACCCGATCCGCCGGGCCCTCTTCTCGCCCCGGCTCGCCTTCAATTACCTAAAATGTGAGTGAATTTTGGATTTTTAGAATTATTGTAGACGTGAATTGTCGGAAAGGCAAATTTTTACATATATTTTAGAGGTTTAGAACTGTAACTTTTCTGTAAGACATCGGCGTTCGTAAAATAAGCATCAAAAAACAAACATTATTGAACTGAACTTAAAAGAAAAAGTAAGTATAAAATATACCTCCGGCTGCACGGGTTGCTCCAATGGCCCTGGCCCTTCTGCTAGAAATTCAATGGCTTACAAAAACAACTTAAATACCTTGAATAGCCTGAACTTGTACACGCGGTGCTTCACCCATCTTTCGCGACTCGATGATTTCACGCTTTTCGCGAGGCTGAATTTGTAGTTTGTCGTTTATGGTTTATAGTTTGTAGGTTTAGCTGTTTCACAACAATTAAGTTAAAAAATACCTTTTCCGGGTTTTCCTTATCGTCTTCCGCCTTTAGCGGGGCGCTACGGTTCGGGCGTTGGCCACGGGGTAGGGACTTGGACCAGCGCTAGAAAATTAAAGGTTTTAGAAGTTAAAAGGCCGTTCGCGAGGGACTCGGCCAACCCTTAATATAGCTTGGCACAGTTTTTTTCGACCCTGTTTTTTTGACGCCATCGGAAAGAGCATGATCAAATTAGTAGGGTGGGACTATTTTGAGAGTTTAAAAATTTAATTTTCGGGGTTAAACTGGGCGCTAAAGTTGCCGACCGCAACAAATTATCTCGAAAGTTACTCAACCAAATCAGTCGAAAATTTGTGACTGGGCCTGATTTTGAGTACTGATCATATCTCTAATACATTGCGAAGCTCGAAAATGACCGGAACATAGGTGTACCGCGTACACAAATTCGTTTTTCCGGAATTGCCGGAGCCTGCCGTTCGAGCGGGCGATGAGACTAGCATAGAAAGATGCGCAATAAAATTCTGCATCGGTTGATGTATCGCTCATAACCCGCCCGTTCGGCAGGAAATTGCTATAAAGCATTTACTGCGCCGAAAACCGTCCGAAAAAGCTCAAAAAGTCGAAAACAGGTCTATTTTGAAAATGTGAAGTATCAAAACACATCTAGAGCTCGAGCTGAAGCCATTGCAAAAAAGAGCAAAAAGAAATTCGCCTTCGGAGAAGACGCTTGTTTCGGGCAGGAATCGAACCCGGACCATCCGCCTGGGAGCCCCTTCCCCAGTCGTGGTGTATTGCAGGTGTGCCGGCGTACCAATCCAGAGCTCGCGCCAGTTCAATTCCGGCCCCCTCTCAGAAGGCTAATTTCTTTTTGCTCTTTTTTGCAATGGCTTCAGCTCGAGCCCTAGATGTGTTTTGATATTTCACATTTTCAAAATAGACCGTTTTTCGACTTTTTTGAGTTTTTTTCGGACGGTTTTCGGCGCAGTAAATGCTTTATAGCAATTTCCTGCCGAACGGGCGGGTTATGAGCGATACATCAACCGATGCAGAATTTTATTGCGCATCTTTCTATGCTAGTCTCATCGCCCGCTCGAACGGCAGGCTCCGGCAATTCCGGAAAAACGAATTTGTGTACGCGGTACACCTATGTTCCGGTCATTTTCGAGCTTCGCAATGTATTAGAGATATGATCAGTACTCAAAATCAGGCCCAGTCACAAATTTTCGACTGATTTGGTTGAGTAACTTTCGAGATAATTTGTTGCGGTCAGCAACTTTAGCGCCCAGTTTAACCCCGAAAATTAAATTTTTAAATTCTCAAAATAGTGCCACCCTACTAATTTGATCATGCTCTTTCCGATGGCGTCAAAAAAACAGGGTCGAAAAAACTGTGCCAAGCAGTGGTCGCGCCCCTCGCGAACGGCCTTTTAAGATTTTAATCTGACTATCTATAAAAACTGTTTTACTATTTCTACGCTTAATAACTTTAGAAATCTTGATCTAAAAATACAAAGTATGGCAAATTTTCGAACTTTTTAGATGGAATTTCCCCTTAAAGAGAGTTCAATTTTATTAAAAACGCTATTAAAATACGCGATATTACGTTAATAGGCACAATTATAAAAAAAATCGGCTCCTCCCTCTGATAACCCCCCCCGATAATGCGAAAGCTCCGCGGGACGACGAAGACTCACCTTAACCCTGACTTTTGCCGCCTGAACATCACGAATTTGATCCTCCAACGAAGCCGCTTCAATCAGAGCCAAAAGGCAAATCAGCCCAACCACAGCTACCTTCATTTTTGTCGACTGATGGCTTCTCGCCTAGTTTCTAGCTTTCGTTTCCCTCTCGAAAATTCTGTCGCAACCGTCTCCAAGAAACGGCGAGACGCTGTAGTTGAAACCAACGGGGGATCCCCCTAAAATGGCTAACGAATTCTGCACTTTTTTGTTTCTCTTTGTCTGTCCAATTTTCTGAAACAATCCAGTGTTCAGCGCCAAAAATTCGCAAAAATTTATCTATATTCTTTCACACGATCAAAATCACAGCAATTGTGGATACCCGAATCGAGGCAGGGAAGAAGAAGACAGAATTGTATAAACCTAGAAACCGGCCGGTTGGCTTTCTTCGCCTTTCCTGAAAAAAATGGGTTGATTCGATGATATATAAATGTTTAGGATGATATTTGTACCTTAAAAACTCACCTAAAATCAGAATTCGCATAAATCTGGCCGTCGGGCCCTTTTTCGACGGCTGTCACCACGGTCAGGTTGGCCACTTTGACCATTTTGTGACCGCGGGCTTCTAGCGCCTTGACGTACGCCTAAATTCAATTAGTTATTTAATTTGAAGTTAACTACAATATCTGAGCCTAAGCGAAGTCTAAGCGTAAGCAAAGCCTAACGTAAACCAAAGCTGAGCCAACCTTTGGAAAATTGGCCTCATATTGCGTCGTATTTGGGTAGAGCTGATTGTGTAGCCTTGGCGCGTCGACGGCTTCTTTCACATTGGCGTCTAACCAGAGAGCATGCAGGGCAACACCTATAAAAAACTTAAAACTAAAAATTCTCTGTAACCTGCAACTCCTGTGATAATCGTCGATCCCCCAGCTGCGCCGACGCCCATCACACGCTGAAAAATGCAATTCCTAGCAACTGAAAACTCTCTAAGAAGTAATTCTGCTTTTTTCGATTATAAAGTTTATAGTACAAATTACGATAAACAAAAAATAGGCCCACATGTAGCTGATTATTGTCGTAAATGACGATTGGTGCCTGGCTGCTCATAGGCCGTTTACCGGGGCGAATGTAATTTGCTGGGGATGGCGGGAAGCCGAAGGCGTTCGGGTGGCCTGAATCACGTTATACTAAATCGGCTAGGGCCCAAATTAAAGCCAGCAAACAGCTATTTAAAACAAACAAATTCTACGTAGATGATACGTATTGGACGAACCTGGAGTACTAAAATCGTCCATCTCATCATTCCAGAGGATCCCTGAAGATTCTGACGCCACCACGGCGCCCATACTAAAAATAAATGTATCCAAATTGTTTTATTTCAATTTTAAAAAACCGTAGAAAAATCATAGTTTTATACTTGCATAGCTTTTCATGTTTTCAAAACCGAATTTTTGTTTGAAAAGCTTTCGTTTATAGTTCCGGGAATTTCGGTATAGTTTCTAGACTATTTTCATTACCCTAAAACACTCACAACAAATTAATGGTCGACGTCACGGACACGACATTCCCCTGTCTATCCATCACACTAATATGCGTCGTTCCGTGATCCTGCGGTGGAGCCGTGAAATTGCCGCCATAGTACGCATCCGGATGCGTCCTATCCCCAATTCGTTCCCTAAAAAACAGATTTTCTAAAATATTTTAATTAGCTCACCGCGCCCAGTTTCCCCATTCGTTTTGCGTCAATTTCCGAGCCGCCTGCATCGCATCTCCGTTAAAGTCCATATCGCCCAGGTAGGAGCGCTCGGCGTACGCGAATTTTGACGCCTAAATGTGACATTGTGTAAGGATTTCCAGCATACCTCGATAAAACGATGATACAGCAGAGAAATGTCCGCAAAGGAGTGCATTCTATTCTCATAGCCATCCATGACATTCAGGATTCCCATCGCGACTGCGCTGCTCGAAGGCGGCGGCGGGCCGCAGACTGAGCGCCCATTTGAAAGTCTGAAATCAGGAGTGAAAAAAAGTTAAAACATGGAAACCTCATTGAAATGACTTCGCCATCTTTGCGAATGATTGATTTGTACTCGCGGAAATCCTCACGCGTTAGGAGACCGCCTTAAAGATGAACGTGGAAAAAGGTTCTGATTCATTATCGGAGGGGGGAGGAATCAGCGGATAAGTAGATTAGATTAGTACATCCAAAATTATTAAATTTGAAAAACGCGAGTTTCATCTAAAACGTATAAAAAACGGTCAAAAGTGTCCATTTTTAATCTTTAAACGGCTTTTATAATTTTTTTTGGTTATAGCAAACCACCAAGCGCTAGTAAAAGCGTTAATTACAGTTGCGAAGTTGTCCCCCCGCCCCCCGATAAGGAACCAGCCCCAAAAAAAGTAACAGCTAATCTTACCGTTTCGTTGAAACTCGTTGACCATCTTTTGGGTCATCTCGCTATCGTAGAAAGCTTTGACGGGATCTGCTGCATTGGCCAGAGTACGCATTGTCTCCAGGAGAGCCGTTCTAAAAAATATATCTATTTCGGCAAAATTTAGCTTTTGTTTTACCTCGTTTTAATTTGCTCTCCTTTTCGATACACATTTCCGGTGGCCGGGTTGATAAAAGGGCGCATCGTCGGCTCGCGGTCGATCAGATTCGCCATTCCCCACAACGCGCCGGCGAGTGCGGACGAAGTGGGATAACCTAAATTTATTTCATTCATTAAAGTCGAAAAATCTCAACAACAAAAAACTAGAAAAACCTACCCTCATTCAACAAGTTGATCGTCGGCTCAACCAGACTTTTCCAGGTTACCTAAAAATACGGTTTTTTTTCGAGAAAATAACACCTACATTTCCGCTTCCGTACTGTTTGAACGCCGTCCACATTCCGTGTAATTCTCCGGGAACAGCGACTGCTCTCCAACCTAAAAATATGTTTTTAAACTCTTCAGAACCTTCCAAAAACTACCATATCGACTCTCAATCCATTTATCCACGTACATCTTCTCCTCGGCGGCCTTTGGCGCAACCTCGCGCGCGTCAATGGCATGGCATTTCCCCTCGGCACTAAATTACACAAAGTTTATTTATAACCTTTCCATACTTACGCATTGTATATTGTCATAAAATGGCCTCCACCCAGCCCGCTAGAATGCGAATCCATGATGCCGACACAGAAAAGGGCTGCCACGGCCGCGTCCACGGCATTTCCGCCAGCTAGCATCGCATTTCTGGAAGATTTGGCATTATTTTTATAGCATTAGATGCGTTACCTTCCAATTTCCGAGCAATACTCGTTGTCAGCTGCGACGGCGGCTGATGAATACTTTCCGAGCGCCGACATTGAGGGACGAGGCCATCGGGGCAGGCGGCCATGATCCTGAACAGCTTCTAATTATTCTTACCTTGCTAGGTGGGCCGCTTTCCATCAAAACTATGTTTACTATTGTAAATATTGTTATTTTATAGTGATTAGCATGTATAATTGTTAGTACAGATTTTGGTACTGGACGGTTAGCGTGGGGGGTGCGGAGCTTTGGCGGGCATAAAGGTATCTAGCCTGCTACCTAGCCTATATTTCTAGCATTTAAAAGTGTATTTTTGTATCAATTTATATTCGGTTTGCTTGATAAAAAATTATACAACATTTTTCAAAAATCTTAAGACCCGAAAATTCTGATATTTCATGAATCTTTCACTTTCAGAATTTTTGGCAACCTTTATTAATTTTTTTTATGAATTTTCTATACCTAAATGCCGCGTTAAAAGCTACATAAGTGGCCTAAATTTCATTATTACCCCCCTCCCCGCTAACAGTCCAGTACCCCATTTTTTAAGGAATTCTAAGTATTAGTATTCGATGACATAAAAAGCAGCCAACACCAAGCTCACCCACCAATCTCACCAAATTGAAATACAGGGCTGCAAAAGCGACGGTGGAGATGAATAGCAGAATAATCGTAACTATCAATGCCGTCCCCATCACAAAATATTTCCTGAAAACCTTCACCACTTCCTATCCTCTTACCAAACCTGGCCGTCTTCTGCTCTTCTTCACCATCTAGCAGCGGTTCATCCTCATCAAAAGGCCCCTCATCCGGCGGTAGATGATATTCAGAGTTGCGTCTATTTTTCGGGTAAATTTTTGGGTTTCGGGGAAAGCGAATGGGCAAAATTAATATCGGCCCGCCGTCTGCCCGCATGGATATCCCCGTGTGTTTTTTTGGTTGATCGCCCAATATTTGGTGCGTTCCAGTGAAATAAACACCTACTCGACGTCCATCGCTCACTCGGCAAGCCCTTTCGTGGAGGTAAGTCGACAAAAACGGGCCGGCAACCCGGGGAATCAATCTGGTTCCCCAGCGCCTTATCGCAATTTCCAAAGGTCTAACGGGGGCAACAGAACCAGCAGATCGCGCCAAATTCCCTAAAACCTCCAGCTTGAAGCCATTGGTCATGCTAATATTGCCCACGAAGCATGGCCACAGACCTAAAAGAATTTCTTGCCCTGCTCTTTCTCCCAACCAACCTTAATTTATCTATCTCAAAAATACTGTACAATTCCAAAAATCTAACAAAAAAATCTTCATCATTGTCCCATAGTAAGTGAAAGGAATGTGGCAACAAACTGGCGAAGTAATCACAGGCAAAAATCGAATCCTAACCTAGCTGGGAGACTATAATTTTTCGATCATAATTTGCGGGCAATCGATCGGACAGAGGAGGTCGAGGCGGCTTTGGATGAGGCGCAGCTCGCACATGGTATTCGGGTTCTTCTCGACTTGTTCTAAAACATTAGGTGAATGCGTGGTCAATAAAAACGAACGTTTTGCGTGCTCACTCGTCCGCTTGATCAGGGCCTGCATCGAAGACAGCACCCGACGCAATGACTAGAAAGGGAAAGATTTTTTTGGGAAAGATTAACGGGTTCTTTCGCATTGTCGGGTGGGATTATTTTCTTAGACAGATTGTTTCAAATATGAATGGTGGAAGTGTTTCTAAATATTTTTTACTGTTCCTAATGTCAAAAATATCTATTTTCGAACCAAATTTCGAGTTTTCCAAAATTTTTTAGATATTTTTCTAGTTGTAATAGATCAAAAAAATTGCAGCCAACAAAAATACTTCCTATTAAGCTGCTAGACATTTTTAAACTGTGACAAAAAAGTTCGGTGCCTCACCACCGATAATGCGAAAGAGCCGTTTATAAACAAGCAGTTATCAAATTACCTTTTCCAAATCGCCCATGGAATCCTCAAGATTGACGAGCAGCAAAGCGGCAAAGACGTCGCCCGTACCGACGAACTGTCCGTGCAGCCGGGGGAAGGTTATTCGATAGCGATCCAATTCGCCTTCTAAAATGAAAAATTACGTAAATTTTCTTCTCAATAAATACCTTCCGCCCTTGAGGCGTAGCAGCGAAGGTGTGTCTGTGTTCCCTCAACCCCACTTGTCACCACCACCGTTTTCACTCCTAAAAGCCACTAAAAGATAAAACCAAGACAAATACAAAACCTTTGGCATGAAGCGAATCGATACCCTGTAGACATGCCGCCTCGGTCGTCACCTCCAGGCCAGTAAGTTCACTGAAAATTGGATCGAATAACCCCTCAAATATTTACCCCAATTCAAAGGCATTCGGGCAGACGACGTCAGCAAGCGGGATGAGCACATCTCTGTACACGGGCAGCAATTCCTTCGGGGTGTAGTATCTGCCATTATCGCCCAACACCGGGTCGCAAACTAAAATAGAAATAAAAAAAAATTACATCAATCACCGTAGAACACATCCGGATTCTTGCTCTTCAGATCTTTTACAATGTCGGTGATCTTCTCCAAAAACTTGACATTGCCGCAGTAGCCTGAATTAGAAAATAAAGGCATGATTTACAAGAGAAACCCGTTAATATGTGCGTGTAATTGTTGATGCGATTCGTCGACAATCCCTCGTAAAGCTTTGCCAAATCCACGTCGTCCAGCTTTTGCCCAAGCACCGTTGAATACCCTAAAAAATGGCTTTCAACGACTCAAAAGGCCAATTGTGCGCCAATCAACAAAGTAGTGGTGTTTTTCTTTTTTTAGGTTAGATTCGCAAGAATAGCCAACAGAGGGGTAAATCAAGGAAAAACCACTCCAAACGTTCCAGAAGCTCGACAGGGGGAAAGAAACAGTGCGTACGCGACAACAAAGAGGGTGCAAAAGTTACTTGTTGGGGTCAAGTACTCCACAGTACCGGCATGGTTCGAGAATTGCACAGAGTTAATAAAGTCGACGTCAAAGCCGTGGAGCTGAAATGGAACGATAGGGTGTGCTGGGAGGCGAAAAGGCAAAAGGCAAATTCCAGACGTTGAAATAGGCTCGTTTTTTTTAAAAAAGGTGGTAATTTACGGCAATTAGGAAATTTCGCACGGCTCGCACGCTCCCATTTCCTAACTGCCGTGATCCTCAAAACTAAGAAAATACCTGCAGCGGAAGCACGGAACATTTGTTGCCAGCATATCCATGGACGACGTGCGACTGAATTGAGAGCACCCTCGATTCGCGCTCTCTTGCAAGCGCCGTCGTCGCATCCATGGCTAAAAATCAAAATTGAACCCGGAACCAGTTCAGTTATCGGAAAACACGCAAGGAGCAAGGCATAAGCAGCGCATGGGCTGTGCGAACGGCTATAGCAGCAAATATTGGGGCCCCTTAGACGCGTGTGGCGTGAGTGGCTCTTATGGGCAAATGCCGGGGGCTTATGCGGGTGGCGCGTTCACGTGTCGAGGAGATTATGTTTATGCCACAACGGCTGCGTCGACCCCATCTGGGTGAGGAACTGAAAGGGGGGCCGATGATAATCGCCAGCGGGGATGTGCCCGGAAATCACGTAGCTGTCTCGATGATCCTAATCGATTAGAATATTGGCAAACCCGGCTGAAAGGTGTTGCTCATCCCCATAAAGCGGCGGCAAAGTCCGAGCGGCGATTTGGGGCAAAGGGCCTTGAACAACATCACGATCTCGGCAATGGGTGGGACTAAAGGAGATTTCCGGAAGAAACTAGATACTTACTGCGTTTTCAAGAGTAAAGAGGCGGCTAGTTCGTCGATAATTTTGGAAAAAATTTATTTTTATGCCTAAATTAATTCCGTTTAACTACTATAAGAGCAATATCCGTCATAGTTGTAGAATGGAATCACAAATTATTTTCTGGGAAAAGTCTCTTTTTTACAACTTTTAGTCGGTTTTGCCCCCGACATTATTCACTTCCCTTCTTTCTTGCTACCTTTCTATAAAATGTAAACTTTCTAGATAGATGATTCTATCGAGCCCCTTGCGCGCTGCCAGTTTTAAATGGACATAATGATAAATCGTCGCTAAATTAATAACTTTTATTACCCTTTTACATGGTGCCATCGGGAGCAGATTTGCGGTCCCGGGCTCGCCGCCCGTGCAATACTACGGTCGCGTAGCGGTGTGGCCGTGCGGCGCGGTGTGAGCGGCAAGAACGGCCGATCCGTCTCATGATCGCTTTATCAGCTAGTTAACCTGGCCCGGTTGACCCCCAAGCGCGTGTAATTCATCATCGTCAGCAAAGGAAAATACATGAATAGCCTTGCAAAAGCGAGCAGCGAAACGGGGTTTGGGGATGATCGTCCCTTGGGTGTAAAAAATGAACCTGCAGTCTGGCCTTGCTTTTCCTCGTTTCTGGATTTTTATTTGAAAAACTTTTTCAAAAACTTTTTTTCAGCGTGGCGTGGAGCCGTCAGAATGGGCGGACGCCAATCCACGGTGGGCGGCGAGGATCGACCAAGGTACTGATTTTGGCTGATTTACTTGTAATTTGATCCGATGAAATCTTAGGTTTAACGTAATACAATATTTTAGGTCAAATTCCGTCGGCACCTCGTCCGCCCTCGCCGGTGAACGTCCTGCTCCTCGTGGACCTAGCCGCTCGGTGATCTCAACTGCAGATATTTTTCAGGTTCTATTTTCAATTGGTGCAGTTTACCCTGCTTTTCAGACGCTACGTGCAAGCCGGGTGATCTCTTCCGATGATTCTGATGAGGAACAGGCCGGGCCCTCGAGGGCACACCTTCCACCGTCTGGGCCTCGTCAGGGCGCCGTTAGGCTAGTTCTTCCATTTTGATCGAGCAATTTCATTTCAGGCACCACAGCCATCACGGCAGCACCTCCACATCAAATTCGCGCACGCGCAACCAGCGTGTCCATGTTCTCCGTCGTCCCATGGGCCTTTTCATGCTAGGTATCATATTAATCGTCGGCTTCCAATTATTTATATCAGAAGACGTCACTTGCCCGGTGTGCCAGAAGCGAATCCCCTCCGATGAAGTCGACGTTCATCTCGTCATGTGCTTCACCCGTCCGAAAATCACTTATAACGGTAATAACAGATCCGTTGCCAGAATACATTCTTTTCAGATGACGTGCTCACCGAGGACAAGGGCGAATGTACCATCTGCCTTGACGAGATGCTGCAGGGAGAAACGATTGCCCGCCTGCCATGCCTCTGCATTTATCACAAGACGTAGGCATTTTTTGAAAACATTCTATTCCTATTTATTAGGTGCATTGACGACTGGTTCAAGCGTAAGAATTGCTGCCCGGAGCATCCTGGAGATGATTGAGTGACGATTTTAATAATGGGGATTCCCCGCTCTTCTTATATGTAACTGCTCTCTTTCTCACCCATTTGCACTACTCGGTAATCATTTAATGACATTTCCTTGCACGAATTCTTCTTTCTCTGGGTCCTCCTCCTACGGTCACGTATTCCCTCATCATATAGCGAGCCATGTAATTTTTGTGCATCACGGCCTACTCCTTGCCTCTCGCATGTAAATAACGCTGGATCTTCGTCCGAGCACTCAGTATGTACATTGGTTCAAGCTCCCTCAACCCGACTGTGATCATTCGTCGTTTATTATCGCTCTTCGATTTCGACCCACTTAGGACCAATCTGGCCACAGTATTCGAAAACAAACTTATTCACCCCCAGCTCAAGGATTGGATCGTAAATGGGATTACTTTCACCTTCACCCCTTTCACAGATCGTTTTTCTAGTCAGATTCCCCGTGATCATTCATACTTCATATACCGATAAATGTTTTTATTCATCGTCTTCCGTAAATCGCACCCAATCTCCGAATTCGTCAGCGCCCTGAAAGACCGAAGTTCCGTCGCCGATACAAATTCAACAAACCTTTCTGCAGGAAAATTGTGTGGATGATGCCTGCGCGCCCCAATTCGTTACACCTCGTTTTAACCTAAATCCAGTCAAGATTAAGGAAAGATCAAACGTTTTTGCGGGCCACTCGATGATTTGCAGGGCTTCATAAAGACGGGGTAGTCCATATTTTTCACCGTTTTCCTCGGCTTCTTCAATCATCTCCTGGAAAAGAAACATCAGAACGAGAAATAACATACCTCCGTCGGATCCAACACAATAGTTTCAATACAATGTTGATTTATAATGCCGGTAATTTGTTGGAAAACTGGAGATATCGTCGTTGCAGCGTCCATAACAAGGTACTGCAAAAAAACGTAACTGAAACCCCGCCAACTAACGATTTGTTCAGCATCGTAGAAACAGTTCGCGTTAATCAATTCTTGAATATGCGCAACAGAGTCGTTTTCCCCGAACCTAAAAACATATACGCGTTGCCGGTTCCCGACCGACCTTATTACGAGGGCGCCGATAAATGGCGATTGATTAGTCGCCCCAAACCAATCACGTAAAGCGGCTCCATCCGAAAACTGCAGGACACCGACTTCACATTTGAAGTACTTATTGTCAAAAGCGAGCAGGTCTCGACTGCTTGAAGCCGTTGCACAACTCTCCAAACCATCGATGATCTAACAAGAATTTCTATGAGAAAAGGACCCCTACAGATGTCCCGCTTTCAACCACAACAACGACCTGTGATGGCGTCCCTTCAGCTTGCATTCTAAACGGAATACCAATGACTCCGTATCTCCGAGCTATGTCTGTGGATAATGACTTCTCTGTAGCTTTGAGAGGCATTTCAATAAGTAACAATTTATTGAAAACAAGTAACAAAAAAAAATTAATAGAGGCGCTGGGGTGGTCCCATGGTAGACTTGACGGTCAGGGATCGCACGTTCTGCCAGTTCTTCTTGAGGAGCGAAACGAGGAAGTTGACGGAAAGAGAGATGTTGCTGACGAGCTCTTCGGGGCTCATCTCGACGTGTCCGACAGCGACGGAGAGGCAGAGAACCTAAAACAGAAAGAATAAAGACGATTGCAAAATGCTTACCTTCTTCATCTGGAACTTGATGGTGGCCTTGACTTCCTCAACCTTGGCGGTCAACGAGTCTCCGTGGGAAACGACGGAGGGAATTTGCCGGCCTTGTTCAAGCCGGGTCCGAGGATACGGGGGATCTGCTTGATGAGCGACTCCGAGGCGAGGAAAGCGCTGTATCCCTTGGCGAGCTTCTTGATGAGCTTCTTGTTCTTGTTCAGCTTCTTCAGATCATCGGCGTTCATGCACGGGATTCCGGCGGCGTTGGCCTCATCGCAATGCTGCTGATCTCCGAGCACGCAGATCTTGGTCTGGGGGCGGGGAACGTACTTCAGCCTAAAAGAAAACTATGATCCCCGAAACGACGACTCCCCAGCCCACAAAATAAAGCTTACGCGTTTTTTGTTTAGGCATATAGCCTCCCCAAGATTTACAGACCCTGGGTGAGAGTCCCTGCCAAATAAATGGCATACCAGTAATACTGGTCGAAGCTACCTGATGGAACCGGAGAAACGCTTGTCCTTTTGGGGGTCGTAGTTCTTGAGGCCGATCTGGAGCTCGATCGTCTCGCGGAACTTCCTCTTCTTTTCTTGCGAGGCCTTGAGGACCTCGGTGACGGTTTCTAGGAGAGCTTCACGGCTGACCTTACTCATCTTTACCCTGAAAATCAAAAATTAGTTGAACAGCAAGGCCAAAGCAAAAAAAATGGAAATAAAATCGAAAATTTGAAAGATTTCGGCTCTGCGAAAAATAAAATGAGGTGGGGGAAAATTGGGCCCGGTGAAATGCTCGTGGTCCCGCCGCGACACGAACCGTAGCGCCGTCTGGACTCTAACTTAGTAGTGTGGCGGACGCGTCGCGTATGCCAACTCGAGAAATCCTGACCTCAAATCTCGACCTAATTTGATTAGTGCTGCTGAAAAGTCGACTGTTTTGTGTATTTGAACATGGAAAATAATGTCTAAGATTGATCCCTGCAAAATCCTCTTCTTTTTGATGGCTGGATCTGCTATTCCCCCGTGTTTTAACGCTAAATTCATGCTAAATTTTATTTCTTTAGAAGATGGCACCCGTCGACAAGAAGGAGATGAACGAGAAGATCGCCAAGGTGAAGGAGGTTGTGCGTGGCATCGGCCAGAACGAGATCGTGATGGCCCTTCACTCGTTCGATCTGGACGTCGAGAAAACCATCCAAGCTTTGTGCGAAAGTGTGTTGAATTTTGAAAGTTTTTTACGCATTGATTCTAAACCTACGAATTTTCTAAAGTTACTATTTTAGATCGGACCGCTGTGCTTGACGAATGGGAATCCTCGGCCGCCACCAAGAAGCAGAAGAATCGCGCCCAAAAGAAGAAGGTGGCCGCGGACACCGCCTCCACCACCACCGAGACTCCTTCCGTTTCCTGTAACTCTTGTTATAATTATCAATTCATCGCCGTTTAGCTAAAACGGAGACTGTCCTGCCGTCCGTCGCCATGAAATCTCAACCAAAGAAGCAGCCAGCCCAATCCAACGGCTACCGCGCCCCACCCGTAGCAAATAAAGAAAACGGGGGCGATGCTGAGTGGCTGAAAACTCACGACAAGGTTATTATCTACGCATTGGCAAGTAACATTAATCGTTCAGGAATCTTCCGAAATCCTGGCCGCATTCACACAAGAATGCAAGCGGGGCAATAAGGAGATCCGGTCGACTTTTGACGCCATCCGGCAAGCCCTTGCCAACCGTGAGAAGATTCTTTTGGACGCGCTCCAACGCAGCCAACAAGATGCTGAGAAGCTGATCCAGGATAACAAGAGCACCTCAAAGGTATTTTTTTCGTCTTGTCCTTCGAACTTTCGAAAATTGCTTTGTAAGCCTTTAAATTGTAGCTTCTTTATTACCGCAGCTTTTTGCAGTCCCTGCTGAGCCGTGTTGGAGCCGTACGTGGTGACGCCGGTGTTGCTGGCGATCTAAAAGCCTTTGCCAACGCTCGCCGAGCCGAACAACAGCTTGCGAGCGCTTCTGCTTTCACGTACGACATGTCCCAGCTTTTCGATGCGCTGAACAAGTTTGGCAGCGGTACGGATTGTTGTAACTTTTTAGAATTTTATTTTAGTTCCTGAAGTTACACGCACCGGGACACACTTCTCCTCATTCGCGGCAGCTTCGCCGTCGCCGATCCGTCACGCAGCGTCTCATTCCAGCATCATCAGCTCTGACCACGATTCCGGCGTCGGTGGACACATCTCGCCCGTTTCTATTGGTAATTCTAAATCATAGGGGATTGATCCTGGTTTTAGATGAAAAGAAGCAGGCCGTCGTTGCCAAGCCGCTCTCCCAGATCAATGCTGGAGGGCTACAGGTCTCTTCTGATGGTCTAACCCCGGAACAGCTGGAGAATCTCCAGAAAATCATGCAGGTTTGTGTTCGGATTAAATTCAAACTTATTTGATTCAGGCTCAACTCGCCGCCTCCGGTATCGACGCGTCTGTCGTGGCCGGCGGTGCCTCCAATGGTCTCATTGCTGCTCGCCCTCGCAATAAGAATAATAACAACAACAAAGATAAGCGACAGGGTCCAGGCCAGAACGGCAAGCCAGGTTACTAGCTTTATGTTTTGCTCACTGTTTGCAATTCCAGCTAACGGCATGAAGAAGAATGAGAAAGCTCCCCAAATCTCTATCCTTGGTTAATGTAAGCCGATTGTTCGCGGAACGCTCCGTGTCTGTTTTCTCTCAAAACGGGAAGCCGTCCAGATGCCTTATTGTTGTGCTCGTTACGTATGTTCTTTACCTTTATGGTCGATGGCGTAACTTCTGAATTTTTGCACCTTTCTTGTAGATCCCTCTCTCTCTATGTCGCACTTAAATGTACCATTTCCACTTTTGATGAAAAAAACTAGGTTATATGAATACATGCCTTTGCTCGATCGTGAGATAGTCCATTGGTGCACACGTATCCAGATGTATGTGATTAGGCCTTTGACGAAATTTCTAGTACATTGCAATACGGTAATACGAATGGCCTTTAGTTCCAAAACCCTCCCAAATTGTGATTTGACCTTGCTCTATTCGCGAAGTGTCTTCGATCGTGTTTCCCGCTGTGTATTTTCCCCAATCGTAATTTATTGAGATACGCCTTTCACCACCACCGCCCTCTTCTGGGGATCATTTGGGTGATTAATAAATTTTGGACGGCTTTTATGTACCTTCCAGGTTTGCACGGCAGCTGGGGAAACAACTTTATTTAAGATGCGCATCTAGCAAGTAATATTCTTTATTGCGAAGCGAAGGCACATTGTCGAATCACATACGCTGTTTTGGGGTTGATACATGAAAAAGGGACTAGTTTTCTGGAATATGGAGGGCAGTGGGCATCTAACAGTCTACCTCTGCAACCGGATAATCCCCAATTTGATACGCAATGGGGTTTGGGTGATAGCCTTGGAATTGATCTGTATACAAATTTAAATTCGTGATTTGTTCATCCGTGCACATTTCTTGAGCATGGGGGAGGGATTTGGGGAGATGGCAGTCTGCATGTTCTTCGCCGACCAAGAACGGCTCTCCTTCCTAATAACCCGACATTTTTATATACTCCTTGCTAAAAATCTTACCGGGACAGGCGCCTCAGCCATCTGCTCGGGGAGCGGGTACATCACAGGTTGAATCTAAAAAAAAAGTTTGATACTCAGCCTGAATCCGTTAGCCTTACATTATTAGGATCAACAACGAATTCCGGATTTGAGAATGTCCAGCATTGTTGTGTGTCGAGCCCGGTGGGGAGCATGACAGGCTGCATAGCTGAAACTCATAATTCAGGAGATCGTATTAATAATTTACCAATCAACGTCGGGTCCGACCAATTTTGATAAACATTCGGATAGCCGCCAGCTGCCCCTCCTAAATCTTGGGGATCTTTTAGAAATGGGCTCCTCTTGCTCACCATAGTACATGGGATCGTAAACGGGCCACATGGGTTGTTGGAAGTAGCCGTAGCCTAAATATAAACTAGTTTTAGCGTCATTTTGTTGA
This sequence comes from Mesorhabditis spiculigera, assembly GCA_958295435.1. Lineage (NCBI taxonomy): Eukaryota > Metazoa > Nematoda > Chromadorea > Rhabditida > Rhabditidae > Mesorhabditis > Mesorhabditis spiculigera. The sequence goes on from CATQJA010000377.1 coordinate 38,629, forward strand.
AATGGTAAAGCGTATACTTTTGCTTTTGCTCACCTGCCGGATTTTCTTCCTGATTCACATCGGCGGGCTGGTTGAGGGCAAAGCCGGGCTGCTCATTTTCGTTAGATGACGTTGAATCGTCTAAATAAGTGCGTGATTTAAATTTAAAGCTTGATACCCACCGAGCCCAGTGTTGGCCGCTTGGCCCTGGAAGGTGATCGAGTCGGCGATCGGCGGGATTAGGGTAGTGGTGCTCGGGTATTCGAACTGCCCCGACTGTAATGTTCGTACTTTAATATGTTTTGGTTTTTAATTGGTCTCAGCTATTTGGTAAGGCAAATAAGATAAGGGTTCTTACGCATTAATGGGAACTTTTTTGTATGAGTCTAGAAATGTCTAGAAACTGATAGGAAGTGTTTTAATACTTTTCAGGTAAACATACTTTTTAGTTGAAAAAAACTATCTAAAAACTTAAAAACATGTTGAAAAGTCGACACTTTGGTCCCGAATAAAGTACCCCCCCGATAAAGTGAAAGAACCGACTTTTCTCCATCGCCTTCCCATTAGCCCCAAGCCAGCCCTAAAAACATAATACCCCCCACATTTGCACTGTTTATATTTTTACGAGCCAGCAGCGCGCCCAGATCCGATTTCAGCGTATCGATTCAGATTTGACGCCCCCAAAAACATCACCCACGCGCATCGCTCGAAATTGTAAATTGTAAAAATGTTAAAGCGAAAAAGCGTACCTGCTCGTTGAAGGGATATCTCTTGCGGGCCTTGTACCCCTTTGAACGCCGCCGGAAATTCCCCTCCTCCAGCATAAACTCGCACGTCGGTGCGATACGCCACTTATGGCCCTGGAAGTTGCGTTGGGTTTTTTTGTGGGGGTGGGGGGGAGGGTATTGTATGAAGTTAAATTGGATAGCGCGGTGCCTACCTTCCGACCGCGATCTCCAGCTTCTTTCGGCAATTTCTCGAAACAATCGTTCAGGGATAAATTGTGGCGAATCGAGTTGCGCCATCCGACGTAGTCGCCGCGGAAGAAGTCGTAGTTTTCCTAGATATATACGAATTACGTGTTTCGGCAAAGGTACCTGTAGATAGGAATATATCTCGGCCAGGGTCGCCTGATTTTCCGGGCTATTTGAAATGGCCATCGCGATCAAGGAGATGTAGCTGAAATCATCGAATTAGGGGGACGGAATTCAATATATTCAAAAGCCGTGTCCTCTTCGAGTTTTGTTTTTGCAAAATGTAGGTTCTTTAGCATTATCGGGGGCCACAACTTTTTTAGGAGCGAATTTTTCAATTCTGAATCCCGGAAGTGTTTTCTAAGCCGTTTTTTCCTATTCCTAAACGCAGAAACTTTACAAATTTGGATTGAAAATACCAAAAATATCGATTTTTCGGTCAAAAATTGCCGTTTTTATTAATTTTTCGCCTTTTGAAAGTTTTTAGATAGCTTTTCTAGTTGGAATAGAGTTATAGATGTTATAGATAGATGTTTTACCTAGAACACTTTACAAAATACTTCCTATGCAGTTACAGGCATTTCTGGACTCAGAACAAAAAGCACAAACCTAAACGGCGGCTTTTCCTGTCGTTTGCCACGTCCGTTGGTGTGGTGGCGACGGTGATGGGGTCGAGATGGTGGCATCGGCTAAAAAAACCGAATTAACTCGTAGAAGAGCTCATACCTCGTCCTCATCCTTGGGCGATTCCGGGTGATGGTGGTGGATAAAGTTGAAATCACTGCAACGAGGCAATGAATACCCGATTTCCGTTATGACGTGAAAACGCCAAAATCCCGAAAATCAAATTCCGGAGACGCCAAAATCCCAAGGTGGGAAATAGCTATTTGAAAAAAGTGGCACTCAAGCTAGCGCAAAGATATGTCGGTATTATGGATGTCGGCATCTTCGCTGTCGGTATTATCGCTGGAATTCCAAAAACCCTATAATTTCTCTAGGTACGCGTAGATACGTACTCACGGTTTCAAGATGTCGCTAAAACGGAAAAATCCAAAATCCGGACAGCCACACTCCCGACTTGAAAAGCTGTTTAAAAGGCGTGTGACTCAAACTGGAGCCGAAAATTTGTCGGGATTTTGGCCGTCGGCATTGTGGCTATCAGGATTATCGATGGAATTTCCATAAAACGCTAGGAATTCTCTAGAAGGGCCAGGTTGTTTCGCGAGACTGCTAGCGGCACCCCCTTACCCGATTTGTAAACGACACGAAGAGGGCGGAGAGCCCTCCTGGGTGTGTAAATATTTATTTATTTATTTATTTATTTGCAGCAAAAATGTATACATACCTCAGATCGGCCATTGCTACAAACAGAGACAGAGAGAAGGAGAGCGACTCCTTTCCAAACGACTGCCAACTATTAGGGGGGCGGGGGTCAATGGATGGTTGGCTGGCTGGGGATGGCCTCGGGCGGCCACCACCAGCCGGGGAAATGGAGGCGGGCAGCATCCACACACATGGCAAGGGGTACGGTAGGGGGGGATTATCGCCGAAGCGGGGCAGAAGGGGGAGGAGGAGCACCACATTTGAGCCGTCAGTAGATTAGCGAGCGGGAGGAAGGGTCTGTGGGCCATCAAGTTGTCGGGGGCTAAATGCCAAATGGGTGCTTTTGCGTTATCGGGGGGACCAATTTTGCTTAGTCAAACACGGGTCTGGCTTCTCCGCTGTTTTTTTCTGACCAGTACTAAAGTAAAAACTTCGATTTTTATCAAAACACAAAAAATTAACATTTTCGACCAAATTAACGCTGGTTTTCGACGAGATTGTATCAAAAACCTAAGCCTAAACCAAGCCTAAGCCAAATCCCAAGCTCAAGCCTAACCTAAGCGTAAGCCCAAGCCTAAGCCTAAGCCAAGCCTAAGCCAAACCTAACAAGGGAAGGGCACGTGGACGAAGTGGAATTTCGTCCACGTGGTCACGAAGCGAGGGTTTTGCGAAATTCCACTTCGTCCACGTGCCCTTCCCTTGTAAGCCATGCCTAGGCCAAGCCAAACCCCAGCGAAGCCTGAGCTTAACCCCAAGCTTAAGCTCTGCAAGTCGGCTTTAACACCAAAATTTCCAAGCGATTACAACCCGACAAAAAAACTTTCCTTAGAAGCTTGCAGCTGTGTCATGACAATTGCACACCGTTCGTTTCTGGATTTAATTATTTTTTATTCAGCGTGCTGACTCATCGACACTTTGTTTTGTTGGGTTTCCATATGAGAAGCCTCCAATACCTCCACAGTTACTCTCATTCCATTCCCCTATTGCCCTCAAGCCCTCTCGATTGTTTATATTGCGACGGAGGCTGGCAATTGATGTCTCATCGCCAGACTTCTGCTTCTTCTGGGCTACCCCTCATTTCATCCAATCCGCGAATTGAGGTCGAAAAGTTGGATTTGTCGGGTTAAAGACCTCAAAATCTTGTCATTTGGATTTTGTTATATCCGAAAAGGTACTGGACTGTTAGCGGGGGAGGGGGGCACATCTGACTATGGTCAATCGCCCATAGGGTCCACCCACCTATTCTCCCGCACGATTTGTATAGCTATTACGGCCTATTAAAGTCTAGAAAGTTCCGAAGAAATCTATTACAACTTCAGAAAACTTCTGATTTTGCTAAAACAGTCAAAATTTTATGAAATGTCCCGATTTTAATGAATATTTAGCGACTAAATAGTGCTAAAAATACCGTATTACTTATTATTAATATTACTTAATGCTATTACTAAACAACTGCGAAAAATTCCATAAAAGTCCCCGCTAACAGTCCAGAACCGAAAAAACATTTTATTTTGATAACTTAAAATTATTTTTTTTATTTTAACTAACACAACCCAGACCCAAAATTGGACAATACTCCTGCACATGCCACAGTATCTGTGATGACCCCCGGATGGCAGCCAGATAGGCCCCCAATTGACCGGGCAACTCGGGCAATGTCTGGCGGAAATCCGATCCATCGCATCCCGTCGTTGCTGCCCACTTCCAGCTACCATCAACTCTCGACCAACTCGCGAACTGTCACTCTACAATGCGTCGTACTGTATCGGCTTTCGTCTGAAAAAAAGGAAAATATTAATAAACCAAGAGATATTAGGGTTGGATATAAATCACGGGTTTTAGGAAAAAGGATACGTCGAATGAAGCCTGAAAAATGAATTTTCAAACCTAAAAAAAAACTTTCAAAAATCCTTTAAAGTACTTATAAAAAATGAATCGTTACACCCAAATTTTCAGCGGCATGTTTCTCGGCTTTATAAACTAAAAACCCCAAGCGCATTTTAGAGATAAAAATCGGCTCAAAAAAGGTTAACAGATGAAAACTACAAAAATCCTTCTAAAAACGTTGTTTTAGATAATCAAAGACCTTAAAAAATGCTAAAATAGAACACCTACAAAAATATTGCTTTAAAAACGCGTTTCTGCCCCGGAAGGGGAACGTTCCGCCTTTCTTGCTTCCGGCTTCCGGAAACTCCTGGAAAACCGGACATACATAACCGTAAAATATAGCTTCGGGAGCAGCTTGAAAAACTGTCTACAACGTCGATATTAGCATTTTCTGAAAAGAAACAAACGCGCGCGGAAATGCTACTTTCTAAATAATGTAATTTACATAAACGTAAATCATAAATCACCACACTTAAAAATGGATTTAAAATTTCCACATTTGCATACGTTGAAATGACGTGAAATCACCGCCTAAAAAAATCATTTCTACTAACGTATTGACCTACCAACCGACTGACCTGGAATGCAACGTCTCCTCAACGGCATCGCCCGACTATTTACCCGTTCCACTGACTCGACCTCGTCCTCCCTCATCCGCCTCCCCTCCGCCGGCTCCCTACGCGATTCCGAGAAGGTACTCAGGAATTCTCTAGAAAAACTTTTTTTAAAGTCAACCTCAACCACCTCGATCGGCACGTGCATCCCCATCCGCTACACGAGGAGCAGTTATGGTGAGACAATTTACGGAATGTTGGAAGCATCTTCATTCTCGGCTTTCCGCCGCTCCCCGAAGGTGAGGTGCCACCGCACAATGAAGATTTCCCGCCGAAGACTGTCATCGTGTATACGGATGGGAGCTGTGTTTCCCATCGTGCTTCCGGAATTGGCATCTTCTTCGGCGAGGGGCACCCGCTCAATCTGTGATTTTTTGAGATGGTTATTATGTAGTTTCATTTGTATTTTTATAACGTTTTCCGTAGGTTGGTTGATTTTTATTGATTGATAGTGAAAGTCCCAAAAAATTTTTGGAAGAATCGCAAGTCGAAAATTGGCCGTTTTTCTTACTATGTTTGACCAAAAATATATGCCCAAATTTTTTACGAGCTTTTGACATCGAAAAAGTTTGTATTATATAAATATCCCTTATAAATTGTTTTGGGGGCCGTACAGGATTACTGGGGAACATTAGTCCCCCTGCTAACAGTTCAGTACCCATCTGGGCAACCAAATTTAGAAAATTCAAAATGTCAAAATCAAAATTCCCACCCCCGTCCAAATTATTCCATTATCATCACCACTACAGCTCGAAAGCCCTCGACGTCACCGAGCACAACAGCGGCCTTGCCGAGATCATCGCCGCCCAGACGGCCCTCCGCCGGCTGATCGCCTGGGATGAGTATCGGTTGGACACAAAACTCCCTAACTCAAAACCTTTTCTAGCAATGAATTCGTCATCCTCCGCACCGACTACCTGGCCCTGATCACGGCGATGCGCTTGCAAGGAAATCGATGCTTCGCCAACGAGTTGGCCCCTGCTTCCAAGCGATTATCATCCAATGCCAGATACGACGAGCTGCGCCGCATCGCTGCCGTCTTCCCGCACGGCGTCGAGTTCCAGCACGTCAAAGCGCACGCCGGTGATCCGGGCAATGAGAAGGTGGGGCAGAGGTATATAAAGCGGCTCTGGACTGTTAGGGGGGGGGGGGGGGGGGGCAAAAATTTGTTCTTAACGGTCCATTTTTTAATTATAAATAGCGGATGTGTTTTTACGTCAAAACTTTCCGAATTTTTATCAAAAATTCGGAAGAACCGAATTTGTTGACCATTTTGCTGCGTTTTAGCCAAAAATCAACATTTGCAAAGTGTAATATTACTACGACCGTACGAGAGATAGGCCAAAATTAGCACACCCCGCTCACCATCAAGACCCGAAAAAGCGCTAACCTTCCATTGCTTCAGGCTGATGAGTTGGCGCGCAAATCGGTCACCTGGGCCTTGCCTAGCGCCCGCCGCTCCCGATCGGTCACTCGGAGCCGCAGCCGTAGCCGTAGCCGTAGCAGGAGCGTCAGCAAATCCCGGTGCGTACCCAGAAAATTCTGAGTACATTACCCTACAGCAAGCGCTCCCGCTCTAACCACGGTCGTTTCGAGACGAGAGACCCGAAGCAGAACCTCGACATCGCCCAGGGATACGATTCTGGGTAAATCCAGCCGTTCGGGTTTCTGGTCTAAAAGAACCTTTCAGCTACGAGTCGGACACCGGCAGCTTGGATGGCAAGGGGGGCTACTACGAGAAGCAGGCCGCCATGCCACGAACCGCCTACGTTCCGCATATGGAGTGAAGAGGGCGAAGCTCGACGATACTTGAACCAACAGAACCACTTACTTGCACACTGATATTACGCATTACCGATAAATACTTTCCAAACCCTAAAAAAGCTGTTGATTTGTCATCACTGATCAAAGCTTTTCAAGCACTAAAAAACCATTATTTTGGCATTTCAGAAAAATACTTTTCAAATATGTTTGAAAAGTGTTACAAAGTAACAATATAAAACGTATATACTAGAAAGGAGCTTAAACTTTTTACGCGAAATTTCTGTTGCGGATTGGGCTAGTACGGTACCTTCCGCCTCGATTCCGCACTGCCGTTGTTTGTAGCCTTCGTAGCATCGGTTTGAAAAATCCAAAAATTCTTTTCGATTTTTCACCGAAACTCTCAAATTTGTGCCGGAACTGACGTTTGATGGCCGAACTTGCTGATGCCGATCAAATTCTGGTACTCATTCCTTTCAACAAAACTCCCACGTTTTGAGGAACGAATCCAGCATGTCCAGCGGAAACAAGATAGACTGGCGAAAATCTTGCAGACTCAGTCCGAAAAGGTGGTTTTTAGATCTAGGTTTAATCATTGTTTTCTACACATTTAGCTGGCAAAGACTCTTGTCGAGAAACTAAGACAAGATGGAGTGTTGGAAGATGCGCAACGAGCACTCGCAGCATACCGGGATCGTCAGTTTTATCAGACCTTTGTGAACAATTCGTCCGGAACTGATGAAGGTTGTTTCTCATCGTTTATGAAGTTAGGTAGTTTTTAGCAACCTTCTATATCCCAAATCTTCAACCTGCTCCGCTTGTGGCCGGCATGAAATCTATCAATAAGGTAATTTTATCATTGAACTGGAGTTCCCTTTCTCAGACCGAGCCATCGGAGGATGTAACAGCTGATGTGGCCGATCTTGAAAGGAATGGTAAAAAAGTGGTAGGGATCCTCGATTCTTCATGATAATTACCGATCTAGGAGATTCGCCAGCCCGATGATGAAGATAGTTTTACTACAGTCAAGCAGCGCGTCAACCAGTGGCTCGACGAGGCGCAGGAACCAGAGCCGCAAGAGCAGCAGGAGCCAGCCCAATGAAAAACGCAAATCGATTGCTTTTTTACGAATGTAAATCTTTCTAGAGGTGACAGGATTATGCACAGTTTTTTGTTGTTTGAATAAAAATTTCCAAACGTTGGCTTGCCCAACAGGATGAACATACCACCCGAAATATGCTCTAAAACCCCCCAGGTTCAAAATTCAGGAGCCGACCGAGCGAATGCGCCGAGTGGCCGCTGTTATCTTGGTGCGGAGAAGCCTATCTTCCTAATTTCGGCCGCGACTCCCCCGTCGCCTTATCGAATCGACTGGCTTTTTGGGAAGAATATTCCACAAAAAACGCAGAACTTTTTATTAAATTTTCTGGGAACTGCTCTAAAACTCTTTTTTTACTTTTACTACTACTACTTTTCCATTGCCTTTCGCTTATATTAATCCTAGGCTCGGGTAAAAGATGGCGACGGCCAACAGCCGACTTGCCGTCGGGGTGGTGCTGTCGATTTTAGACTTTACGGTGAGTGTTTATGTACCTTAGAAGCTCTTTTATTTAGATAACAATCCTAGCGACATGTCTCCACTCAGGACCGCTGTCAATCGATTCTCTCTACCAACAGGTTGCTGGTTTTTTTCAGGATTTTGAAGACCTTGGCGAAGTTTAGATTGGCAATTATTCGCCTTTCACATCGACGGCTGATTTCCTACTGCTAGCCGTCGCGCGGTCCTTCTTTTTCTACGCGCCAGCATGTCTAGCGTATGGTGGAAGGTGGGTGGCTGAAGGAGCGCGCGAAATATTTGCTTAGAAGTTCTTCGCTGGCCACCTGGCATTCCGTCTCAAACTCGGCCTGCATTCTCATGTACGCGGCGTCGCCGACGAAGCTGTTGCTCCTCGCCGAGCCGCTGAAGGATGGTATCTCACTGAAAAAATACGGATATCCAAGGTTTTAGGCGAAGTCCTCCCCTTCGGGGACATTCTGGCCCTTGTTTGGTCGTTCGTTGGCACCTTTATCCTGGATGTTTCGTGGAGAACCTACTTTGCGCACACGCCCTCCTCCTACGTGGTGATGGACGAATTTGATGTATTTTGGGCTCAAAAGATATACAGTATCTTTAGGAAAATGGAGAAATTGCACCGAAACAGACGGCCGAGCTGATGCTGCGCTTGTTGCAGTATTGCAAGAAAGAGTGGCTCTGGCATTTGTCTGGATTCACGTTCCTGTTTGTGTATTCAGTTAGTAAGTGCGGTTCCAGTTCTTTCACATTATCGGTGGCGGGGGGGGGGGGGCATAATTTTTTTTTCTTAGTATCTAGCTTTTATAAATATAAATAGCTGATGGGCTTTCAAAACTGTTTTTTTTTCTACGCAGAAGTAAAAATTTTACAAATTTGTATTCAAAAAAATTAAAGATCGCTTTTTCGACCGAAAATGGCGGTTTTTGACGGAAATGTCGACTTGTTGAAAACTTTTGAAGGTTTTTTCTAGTTCAATTATAGTTTTATGTCACTAAAAACATTAGTAAAATACTTCCTATTAAATTACTAGGCCTTTCTAGAGTTGTAGAAAAATTTTATGTCCCATCATTCTCATCATTTTTACTGCGAAAGAACCGCGATTCCGGTTCAACCCTAATTACGATGTTTAGCCCGCATCTTTATTCCATACTACACGGGACAAGTTATCGCAACTGTCGTCGAGACGAAATCGTATGACAATCTCCACCAGGCCGTTTATACGATGACTGTTATTTCACTCGTCAGGTATGCATAATTGCGTTTTTATCTTTCTGAATTTAGCGGTGTCTGCGCCGGATTCCGCGGCGGCTCTTTCGAATACGCCTACTCACGAGTGGCCCGTTCCGTGCGATACGACTTATTCTGGGCATTGGTCAAGCAGGATGTCGCCTTTTTCGATGCGCACAAAACTGGTGAGATTAAGCTCGATTTTCCAGGCTCGTTTTAGGTGAGATCGCGTCGCGCTTGGCCTCTGATTGCCAAACGATGTCAGATACTGTGGCGATGAACGTCAACGTCTTTCTCCGGTAGGTTGGAAAATTGGGTTCTTTTAGGATTTGCGGTTGTCACAAATTCGCTTGAGCATTGTTTCTAACGATTTCTCAGCAGTAAAACTTCATAAAAATTCAATTCTAGGTTGAAAAATCTATCTTTTACGACCCAAATGGCTGCAATTTGGGCCAAGAAACTTTTACGTGCCTTTTTTAGATACATAGCGGATTTGTTTTTGCATTGTGTTTAACTCTCTTTTTACACTCATTCTCTTAAAAATTGTTATTTTGGTTCGAAAATTCGGGTTTTTACGCAAAATTACAGAAATTTCGAGGTTTTTGCACATTTTCTAATCGCTTCAGAAACGTGGTGTGCCTGGTCGGCTCGATGCTTTTCATGATGACGCTCTCCTGGCGTCTCTCGCTCATCACCTTCATCCTCGTCCCAATCATCTTTGTAGCGTCCAAGATTTTCGGAACGTATTATGACGTGGGTTTTGGTATCCAGGGAGGTTTAGCCAAAATTCTAGTACCTCTCCGAGAAGACGCAGAATAACGTCGCGCAATCGAACGATGTGGCCGAGGAAGTGATTTCCACCATGCGCACCGTCCGATCGTTTGCTTGTGAAAATTATGAAGGAGACCGGTAGGTTATCCTACCTTATATAATTTTGGCGTGTATCTTTGTGTGTGTGGATGTCACTTTCGAGGCCCGATTTAAGGGCCTTCCCCTGGATAAAAGGCGCTGATGCTTTGTCACTTGGGCGAATCGACCCTTCTCTTTCCGATGGCGTTTTCAGAATTTCGATGAAATACAATTTTACAAAGTTAAAGCGGTTTTATTCATTTTTGGGCTAATTTGCATAATGTGAAAAAAAAACAAATTTCCTCATTCTTGCGAGTTGCACGCGCGCGCGTGTGGTGGGGGGGATCCGAAGGACCCGAGCTACCGGAAAGTCAAATTTCTCATGCAAACCCACCATTACCGCCCAAGGCCCGCGAAGCGGGTTTTGGGCGCTGGTTAAAAAAGGTATTATAGAATCTCTCAGGCGTATAAAAACCATCAAAAATAATATAATCTTTGTACCCGTTAAAGTTATAAAAGTAAAATAGGTTCCTTTAGATTCTACCAAAGGCTGACAGACACACTAAACGTGACCAGAACAAAGGCCATCGCGTATGTTGGCTTTTTATGGGTCTCTGAGGTATTTTACTCTTTTTTTCTATAAAACGAATCTCTTTAGCTCTTCCAAACGTTCATCGTCGTCGCTGTCCTTTGGTATGGCGGTCATTTGGTGCTCGTTGGCAGGCTCAAGGTAGAAATTGTTCTTTTTTTGGCACCAATTTTTCAGTCTGACCTCCTCGTCTCGTTCCTGCTCTACCAAATGCAAATGGCCGATAATCTGAGGCAGATGGGAGAAGTGTGGACGGGGCTTATGCAGTCGGTTGGAGCCTCGAGGAAGGTGTGTATAACAAAAATCTGGAAAAACATGATTTTAATGGAGATTTTTTAGATATTGTGTAACTTTTCTTATTTTATATACATGAGATAATATTTTTGCATGGGAATAAGCAAGATTTAATTCTGTTATTACGCTTTTGAAATTTCAGGTATTTGAATACATCGACCGCGAGCCGACCATCCAACACCACGGCAAGCTGAAGCCCGAGCGATTGGCGTCAGTTTTTATTTATTTATTGTTTTTAGTTATACTTTTTTATCTCTATTTCCTTTAGGGGCAAAATCGAATTCAAGAATGTCCACTTTGCCTACCCGACCCGGCCTCAACTGCCGATTTTGCGTGTATGTTTTTGAAACTAAAAAAGCCTTTATAAATGATTCTGTAAATTTTCTAGTTAATTTTATTAAATTTTATAATGCATCTGATTTTAATCTATTAAGGACCTCTCGTTCACCGCCGAAGTTGGACAAACGGTGGCCCTGGTTGGCCCGTCTGGCAGTGGAAAATCCTCGTGCATCGCCCTTTTGGAGAATTTCTACTTGGCAAATGCCGGACAGGTTTAAAAAACAAAAATAAAAATTTAACTACAAACTTTAGATCCTTATCGACGGCGTGCCAATCGACGAATATGAACACCACTACATTCACCAAAAAGTACGCGTTTTTAGGTTGTGGATTTTGTTTTCTAGATTGCCCTTGTCGGCCAGGAGCCAATCCTCTTCGCTCGATCTGTGGCAGAGAATATTGCTTATGGTTGTGAGGTAAAAATCTTAATAAAAACTCAAAAAGATTAACAATTAAATTGAATTTGTAGATAATTTTTTGTTCAAAAACGGCCAGTTTCGACCAAAAATCCATATTTTTTATTTTTTAATAAATATTTATAAAGTTTTTACGTTTAGAAATAGTAAAAACAGTTTAGAAACTCTTCCGCTATTTATATTTACAAAAAAACGAATCGTAAGAAAAGTTATTTGTCCCCGCCCCCGATAATGCAAAAGAACCTAATAGATATTTTCTCGAATGAAAACCTAGGTGACTGAGCAAGACGTCGTCACCTCGTCCCAAATGGCCAACGCCCACGGCTTCATCGTTCAAACGACGCAGCAGTACCAGACCAACGTCGGCGAGAAGGGCAGCCAGATGTCCGGTTCGTTCAAAAAAAATGGCAACAAAATGTCTTATCGGATTTAGGAGGTCAAAAACAGCGAATTGCCATTGCGAGGGCGCTCGTCCGGCAGCCGGCCATTCTGCTCCTCGATGAAGCGACGTCAGCGCTGGATACAGAGAGCGAGTCTGTCGTCCAGGAGGGTCGGTTATCCGAGCATAATTTTTATTAGTAGAATTTCAATTAAATTTCATTCGTTTTAATTAGTATACCCACGAAAATTTCAGCCATCTCAAAGAATTTGGAAGGAAAGACAGTGATCATGATTGCGCATCGACTGTCGACTGTGGAGAAGGCTGATAAGATTATTGTCATCAATAAGGTAATGTTTTGAAAAAAAAAGGAATAAGCCTGTAAAAACGGACGGATTTTGATAGCGTTTTATTATAATTTAGTTATGCCCCAGATTAAAAGCTATTTGGAAAACTTGGTACTGGACTGTTAGCAGGGGGAAAACTAATTTTTCGGTTTTCTGTTTATGCCTACTTTTTTAGACAATAAAGAGGTATTTTTAGAATGTTTTTCGCAGGCTTTGGTTGCTAGAAAGTAACAAAAATTTTTGCTGGTTTTGAAGCTTCAAGTTTAGCTTGAAGCCAAATTTAAATTAGACAACAACGAAATTCAAGCTTTAAGAAAAAAAGCATTTTTTTGAAAAATTTACTTAAACGTTGTTGAAATTCGAAAATTTGTGATCTTTTGAAAACGCTAAAATGCGGCCGAAAATCGATTATTTTCCGTTTTTATGATTATTTTAATTGTAAAAGAACTAGCTTCAACATTTCTGACGTTTTCTCAGGGTGTCGTGGAGCAACAAGGAACGCACGAAGAGCTTCTTCGCCAACCCGGCACCTACGCCACCCTCGTCCAGCGGCAAATGCTTGGCGATCATAAGGTGATCCTAAAACACGCATACCTCAGTTTACCACGCATTTTAGAACGCCCCGAAGGCCATCAAGCCGTCTGGCGAAAGCGCGATTCCCGTCTCACCACCCCACTCGACGGCCAGAAGCCTTTTGGGCACATCATTCTCCCAGTCGGCCTCCAGCTTCCAATCCAAATAAACCATGATGAACCTCTAGTCGAACTAGTACGCTAGAAATCTCGCTGCGATCAGTGACCACTGGGTATTTGTTTTTTTTATTGTATTTTGAAATGTCTGTTAAACCTGATAAACTGATTTATGGCCTTGACTTATGGGAATGAAGGACGGTTCTGGATTGTTAGCGCGGGGGGCTCAAATTTTGCCAGTAATTATTATGTTTGTAAAACTTTACATAGTTTTTAGATCTAAAATATAGAAAAAGTTATGAAATTTTTCAAACATTTTTGAATTTTTGGAAAAAATGTCTGGAAAATGATTAAAAGAAAGTCAACATTTTCGAATTTACAAAATTTAAAAAATATTTTATAACCTTTTTTATAACTTTCCGGCAATCAAAAACCATAAAAATACATTATATATTATCAACAGGTAGGTGAAAAAAACCAAAATTTTTCCCCTGCTAAAAATCCCCGCCCCCCGCTAACAGTCCAGAACCTCAAAACCTTGACGAAGACGATCATCACAGCGAATAAATTAAATAAAAACCCGGAGGAGAGTAAACCTTGATCAAGCGAAAATCAACAACAATAATCAGAAAAATGACTATCAAAAAACCCTTACAAAACCTGTGTAAAATAGTTGAGCCCCTGCCCCAGCTCCCAAATGGCGATGCCGACGTCGTACGCCTTGGCCAGCTTGATCCTCGACTCGACGCTGGTCAGGCTCGGGTAATAGATACGTCCCTCACTAAATATTTGATAGTATTAGGAAAAACTGTTGAACCTGGTGATAAGCCGATGCTCCTTGACAATATCGTCCCATTCCAATCGGGCATTCTTCTCCTTCAACTTTTCAAGGAATCTAGGGAAATGTAGATGTTTGGTTCTTTCGCATTATCGGGGGGACCACTTTTTTCTTAGGCTCCAATCTTTCCAATAATTAGCGAAGGTGTTTCAAAACCGTGTTTTTTTACTATTACTACACGTAAAAGCTACAAATTTGTATGTAAAACATAAAAAAAATACCAAAATACCGATTTTTCGACCAAATAGGCCGGTTTTGACCAAAACGTCGACTTTTGAAAGTTTTTAGGTAGTTTCTCAGGTGAAATAGGATCGAATTTTGTAAATAGAGGAAGTGTTTCTAAACCCTTTTTATTCCTGCACCTAAAAACCTTAGAAGTTTTTTTCAGAAAACATTAAAAAATATCGAATTTTTTGAGCAAAGAAGACCGGTTTTTACCAAAATTTGGCCTTAAAAATTTTTAAAGTCTTTCCATAGTTTTCTAGTTGAATAAAGTTATATTTTACTAAAAGCATTATAAAAAATACTTCGGATTCAGTTACCAGAGATTTCTAGACTTACACAAAAAAGTTTGGTCCCCCGATAAGGCGAAAAAACCAGATGTTTTTAAAATTTTGGTATACCGTTCTCTCTGCACCGGATCCATCTGCTGATCGTTGTAGAGGTATCCGTAATGGTTTAGTCCGATCATCAGATCCTTCGCCCGTTCTGGTACATTCTAAGAATCACATTAGAGAGCAAACGTGCAACAACTACCTCAACCAAAAGCCGGATCGTATTTTCCACCCATGGATAGGGCGCGACTCCGATGGTGCCGTGGTAATCGTATGTCATAACCTAAAGTTCCGATAACATTTAAAAAGATAAAGGTATTACCTGAACATAATCAACATTCGGCATCATCTTGAACATGTCGGGCGTGAAGATGCCGGTCATTTCCCTGAGCAACTCTTTAAAATCTCAAGGATCTCGTACATTTTGTTGCTCAACGGGGCGCCAACGGGGACGATGAGTTGCATATTGCGCTCGTGGAACTCCTCGCCCCACTTGTTGAACAGCTCGGTTAGGTACCTAAACTAAAGACTGAACGTAGCCAGAATTAGGTACCCCGGTGCTTCACGGCCCACGCTCAGCGCCTGCATCCACAGTTCGACGGCCGCTCCGTCAAATTGGTTTCGCTGAACACATTTTTATTATTGCTATGATCGGTTTATTTCAATAGCATAAAAAAACGAAACAGTAACGAGGTTCTTTCGCATTATTGGGGGGGGGGACAAATTTCTTTCTTTTGGTCTAGAAGTGCCTACTCACCTAATCGGAAGTATTTTAATTATGTTTTTATTAAAAGGAAACTCTATTTCAGCTAGAAAAGCTATCTAAAAACCTTGGAATTTCAAAAAGTCGAAATTTCGGCTAAAAACGGCTATTGTTTGTCGAAAAAGCCATATTTTTTGAACTTAAAAAATTTACAATGTTCCTACGCTATTCATAGTTAAGAAAATTGCATCCTAAGAAAAAAAACTTGCCCCCCCCCCCCGGTAATGCGAAAGAACCCGTCACGAATTTAAGTTTAAAACGGGATGGCGACAATTTGAAAAAAAAACTACATTATTACCTGCAAAAAGTTGAGCAAATCATTCAAGCATCGCTGGCTCCATGTCTCGCTCAATAGGAACTGCTTCAACTCGTCGACGTGCCACTGGTCGAACAGAATTCGCGGCACGAATTTGATCTCGCTGTTGTTCTTTCGAATATCGGCCATCCAGCCTAAAATATATTTATTTTTTTAAATATAGCTGCTTACCCCGATCAATGTCGTGCGTGCCCTCGATCCGGCAGCTGGCCGCCATGTCGGCTGTTTGCGGCTTGAATTGCAGCCAAACCGGCGAGATATGCGTGAACTTGTTGGCCGCCCATTTCGCGAGATCATATCCTCGATTGTTCCACTAAAAAAGAATTGACTCTTCAAGCTTATCAACTATAATAATTTTCTTGACGCGTCCGTCTGTGTGAAGCCGAATTCAACTCGAAGGGGAAAAGAGCTAGAGCTTAGCTCTCTTCGGATTCGGATAGAGCGTGGTCAGAAACCCCCAAACTGATAAAAAATTATGAAAAACTTTTAGTTTAAATTATTAAAATTAACTTTGAAAGTTTTTTTCCTTAGTAAAAGGGGTGGTGGACGGAGGTTGGGGTGATTTTGGACATAGTGAGCCAGGTCGCGCGCGTTTCGTGGATGAAAATTTTCACGGGGGATTTAATTTATTTTTTCTCTCATTCCATCCGGTCGGTCTTTATTTTGGTTTTTTAAGGGGATTTCGGCTAGGGGAGGTATCTTAAACCATCGGGAAGGTATTTAGGTAGTTTTTGACAGACATGGCAATCCCGGCCGGCCCAGCCGCCCGGCCGAGCCGCCGGCCTAATTTCCATAAAAACCCGGCCCCCTACGAGCCGCGTTAATGACTTACTTCCGGAAACCCGGCTTCCCGGCCCAGCCGGCATTTAGTTGCGGCCCGGCCAAGCCGGTCCGGCCGAGCCGGGAAACCGGAAGTTGTTCATTTACATGAGAATCCGTGAATCCTATGCAAAATTGTGCATGAAAATGACAAAGTTTCTATGGTGGAATAGTTTATCCCTTGTCATAAAGCGAATTATTGATTGAATCCGCAATTTGCCTACCGGAAACCCGAAAATCTCATTTGGGTCCGGCTTTCCGGCTTTTCAAAAGCCGGCGGCTTGGCCGGGGCTCCGGCTTTCAAACATAAAAAAGCCGGGCCGGACCGGAAGCTCCGGCCAAGCCGTGCGGCTCGGCCGCATGCTAATTTTTCCGGCCGAAAAAAGCCGGCGGCCCGGCCGTTTGCCATGTCTGGTTTTTGATCGGGATTTCAGCCATGGGGGGTATCTGAAGCCATCAGGGAGGTATTTAGGTAGTTTTTGAAGGGGATTTCAGCCATGGGGGGTATCTGAAGCCATCGGGAAGGTATTTAGGTAGTTTTTGAACGGGATTTCGGCTATCGGGCGTATTGATGGAGGTGGGAAAGGATGTGGTGGAGTAGGACATGTAGGGTAGCCCGAAGGCCAGATGGTTGCAGTCGCGAAGCGACTGTAAACATCTGGTTTTTACTAACCGGGGTGATGTAGGCAAGCGATGCTCCGGTGAATTTTCGTTCTTTCGCATCCACGAATTGCTCATTCTTGAGAATATTCTCTTTCGTCACCTTCGCGGCCGGAAATTCGAGGGGTTCGGTCTAAAAAAGTTCAAAAGCTTCCAAAATACCTACCTCAATCCCTCCGTGCTCATTCCCCGTTGAGCGAGCCTTTTCCTTTTCGGGTTCCGGCTCAGGCTCCTTCTCCTTTTGCCTTGTTTTCCGGTCTGATTTTGATAGAGCTGTCAATCCAACAGCTAGTAGCAAGATTAGAAACGCGATTCGCATTTTGCAGCTGTCGTGGACGAGCTGTGAGTGGGCGTTTGCATGGCCAAATCGGGCGGTGGCCTAAAGCGTGCCCCGGGGGATGAACGGTTCTCTTTGACTTGACAAAGCTATGAACGGCTTTTATAAACAGTAAAAGCGACCCTTATAGATCGCTGACATTCAGAAAACGCTTATTTTTAACTTTATAACCTTACTTAATATCTTAATATTACTATTGTTGTCGCGCCGCTTAGCGAATTCCCTCTATATCCGCTCGAAAGCTTGCCGAAACGGTTTCATAATCAAAATTCCGTTCTGAATCAATGTTTTTGCATGGTTTAGATAAAATAAACCTTGAAACGCTGTTTTCCATTCGTTTTTATATAGGATTTAGATGTTTTTGACCTCCCAATCAATAGCTAGAAACAGAATCGTCTTTTTCCTTAACTTTTTGAATACGAAAGCGAAGCAGAAGTTAATTGCTGGAGCAAATTCCGCTCTGAAGTTTATTACGAATTGCCCGCTTTTGGCTTGTTTCCCGGTTTCACAACGCGCCTTGTTCGTCATCGATTTCCGTTGATTTCCCTGTGATCCGTGCACGGCTGTTTGGAAAGCAGCACCCCACTATAGCCCAGAATTTCCAGGGGAAATGCTTGATGCCGATGACAACCACCCCAACGGAGAGCGCTTCGATTCGCCACCCCTGCAAGCGCCATCGACTCAGGAACCGGTAATCCTGACAAGGCTCTTTGAAACGATTTTCTTCAGCTCACCGACCTGTTGCTGGACGACGACGATGACGAGCATATGACGAGCTCAAAGCTGCGCTTGGACGACTCTCACGTCAGCCCCGTGCAAGCTGTCGCAAAAGTCAATGAAACTGCCAATTCGTCGTCATCATCCTCCGGCAGCAGCCCACGCGTTTACGAGAAGGACTGGACTCTTACTATCACGGTGAGCGCAATTTTCGTGGTTATAAACCGTTTTATAGATTGACCATTTCGAGAAGCGTGGCGAGGGAATCAACGCGTACCTCGTTTACAAGATCTTGACCGAGGCCCGCAATGTTCCCGGCATCTCTGACCGTACCCATGAGGTTTTCTTTCTTTCATAATTTTAAAACTTTTTTTCAGGTCTGGCGGCGCTTCTCAGACTTCCTCGGGCTGCATGAGAAGCTTGTCGACAAATTCCTACGCCGTGGAATCGTTGTTCCGAGTCCCCCGGAGAAAAGCCTGGCTGCTATGACAAAGTAAGCGACTTTGTTAGACATTAATTCGCATTTTTAGGACAAAGTCTGGGAACAACGATCAGTCGATTAACAACAACATCGGAACGGAGCGGTCACGACAATTGCAGCGGTTCCTGCTTCGTGTCGTTCAGGTAATAGTTTTCTTGTCATCGCCAAATAGTCTCTTTTAGCACCCAAAAATGCGAACCGATTGTGACGTCCGGGATTTCCTGACGATGAGCAGCGAATTGCCGAAGGCCAGCAATACTGCCACTCTCTCGTCCGCCGGAGTCAAGCGTCTTTTCAAGAGTGTCAGCGAGGTTTGCTGTTTGAGCTCGAGAAAGAATCATTTGTTTTAGGCTTTCACGAAAATAGCTTTCCACATGGAGGAGGGTGATCGCTGGTTTGAGCAGACCCAATCGCATGTCGAGGAGCTCGAAGAACTTCTCCGCAAATTGCTGTCTCTGGCCGAAAACTTGCACCAGCAACGGAAGGAGCTGCACGGCTCTTGCGAAAGTCTTTCCAAGGTAGGCATTGATTTTTACGTTTTTAACAAGTTTCGTAGGCTGTCTCGATGCTCGCTTCTTGCGAGGAATCAACCGCGTTAGCTCGTGCTCTCTCCCATTTGGCCGAGACCGAGGAAAACGTCGCTGGATGCTTCGGACGCCAGGTTCCACTTTCTCCTCGTTATTTGAAATTTATTCAGGCGGAAAACGATCAAGCAAAGCTGGTGGAATCTGTTGGCGAGTACGTCGCCCTCTTCCAAAGTCTGAAAGACGTGTTCAACGAGCGCGTGCGGCTGTGGCAAGCTTGGCAGGCTGCTCAGCAGAATTTGACCAGGAAGCGCGAGCAGAAGGCCAGGTTTGAAAATTTTCTTCGACAATTTGTTTTTCTTACAGGTTCGAGCTGGCTGGGCGCACCGACAAGGCTCAGCAGGCCAAGGACGAGATGGACGACGCGGAGCGCAAGGTTGATCAGCTCGAGGTTGGTCAAGTTTAAGAGTTACATTTTTGTTTCTAGTTGGATTTCGGCGACCTGTCCCGGCTCGTCCGCGACGAAGTGGGCCGCTTTGATGCACAGCGCCGTGAAGACCTCAAGGAGATTATCATAGAGTTCCTTGAATCCCTCCTTTCCGAACAGCAAGATGTAAGGCTAAATCTATCTTCTAAACATTCCATTTTTAGCTCCTCAAAGCCTGGGAACGATTCGCCCCCGAGACTGCCGCCATCATCCTCTAAACTGTGCCTTGCAATACAAATCCCGACTAATTTATTCGCCCTTCGCCATATGATTCCATGCCTTTTCCCTTTTTCCTCAACGTGTTCTGCTAAAGTGTGCTACTTCTTGGGGTCGGCAAGGAATCCTTTTGCGTTTTGCTATCACTTTGCTGTTAGATGCCCATCCACTGAAAAACCCTTGTGATAAACTCCTGCGCCTCTGTGAATAACTGTCTATCCTCCTGTGGTTACTTTCTTCTGGTGATTGACCCCCCGTTTAATTTTAGTCCTCTGTGTGATCGACTTGCAACTTTGTAACATAGCCAATTTGTGATTCTCTGGATAAAGAGAGTGTTGTACGCGAAAAAAAACCCCGAAAACGCATTCAAAAGGCTATTTTTGTACTGGTGAGTTAGCGGGCGTCCGCAATTTTTTTATATTTCCAGATCCGCTCTATGATGAAATTATCCATTCTTTTTAGATAACAAAAGTTCAAATTTGCACAGAATTTCGACGAACTTTCGATTTGTTTTAATCTTTATCACTTTTTAGTGTTAGTAAACTACTAAACTAAAGCTATAAACCTAGTTTTTTTTATTGCTCTGAAGGAAACTCTTATAAAGGAAGTTAAGTTCCTCCACCCCTCCCCCCCTAACCTACCAGAACCGCTTTTTTATAGCAGTTCAGGTCGATGAAGCCCGGGCTGTGCGGTGGAATTCAAATGTGTCGCCGGTGCTGTGCTGTGTGGCTATGGAGGAGACACCAGTTGCGCAACGGCCCGCTGAGCAGGTCAACTGGGGGCATTCGGGGCCATCCCCTACTCCCGTCTCCTCAGAGCCCTTTGAATGCATCGGATCGCCCTTGTCCGGTCTGCCCACGGCATCCTAATGAGCCCCGCAAATAGGCATACAATTACGCCCCGCTGCCCGGGCAAATAACCGACGGTGTTTTTTGAATTTCTGGGTGTGGGACTGGGGTGAAGATGGCATTGGGAGGCATGGGGAATTTCTGGGAGCCTTGCAAACTATCATGGATTGGTTAGACGAAGAATCTAAGCGCGATTTTCCTCTAGTAATCCTAAATGGCCCTGTAATGATATAGAAACTATATTAGTTGTATTTTGCCGTGTTTAGGTATACGTTTCCGGTATTTACGAAAAGCTCAAAGAATTCTCACTTTTTAGTCAGAGATATCAAGTTTTCAAATTTTCAAATTTGTTAAGAAATATTGGCTATTTTTATCGCAGCTTACGCTGTTTTAGATATAAAAATTATAAAGTGCTATCACCATTTTCGAAAATGTTGCTTTTTCGTCAAAAATGTCCGGAAAATGGTCGAAATTTCCGAAATTTCAACTTTTTAGAAAGGTTCAAAATTTTTAAGGTAATTCTCTAGGCATCAAAAACTGCTGTGAAGACGAGCTTAAAATATCTAAACGATCTAAGGAAATGGCTAAACTCTTTTTTAGATCAATCATGATATATTTAGTACCTTAACAATACCACCTTACCAAATCCCATTTTCAGGCGTGAATCAACAAGGCGCAGTCGGCTGGGGCTACCTGTTGGCATGGGCAGCTTTTGAACGGCGTTCCCCTGGGGGGCTGGGCGCTGGCGCCACAGGTGTCTGTTTTTATGGGCGGTGATGGGGGTGGCAATTTGCATAGCGGCTGTGAGGGGGGCGAAAGAAGAGACCACCCCCCGATGGGGAACCATTGCGGCACTGCAGGGTCATCGGAGGTCAGCCATAGCCGACAACCGCCCAGCCCAACCCCGCTGGTACGCGACCGGGACACGAGGGCCTCTCGGGTCACACCATTACAATATTACAACATTCCTTTCGATACACAATGCCATAACCACTTTTGAGCTTTTGCCGAGTTGCCTATTTTTAGTTGAAAGCGTTTTAGATAGCTACTTTTAGGGGTTTTTGTGGGGTTTTTTTGACGTTTTTGTAACAAATTCCGCGTTCGCTATTCTTTAGAAGTTTTTTTTTGATTGATTATCAAGCGTTTTTTACTAGTTTTTAGCTATTTTCTAACGATTTCCAGTTGGCCTGTATATTTCACGGTCGTTTAGATTGCGAATTTTTGGAGGCTTCGTGACTTTTTTAGCGATTTTTTTCACGAATTCGGTGGCGATTTTTTAGAAGTATTTTTCAGATTGTTTATCAACCTTTTTTGAAATTTTCATAAGCCGCTTTTCCGACCTATTAGTCAGAAAATTTCCAGGCTTTTTCGCGATAATAGATTTTTCACCTTTATTTGGCTTAGGTATTTTGATAATGCACTCTTTTTTCTGTTTTTAACGTAAAAACGACACATTTTACTAAAATACAAAAAATAGCGATTTTTCGACCAAAAATGGCCGAAGTCGACCAAAATTCAAGTTTTAAAACCTAATGGACATTATTACGGCTTGAAATTTAGCTAAATTAGCTCAAAAAATACATAATAAGGGTACTTACAATTACATTACTCGGCATTTCTGAACTGTAACCCCTCCCCCCGATAATGCCAAAGAACCATTTTTGGCGTTTTA
Organism: Mesorhabditis spiculigera; assembly: GCA_958295435.1. NCBI lineage: Eukaryota > Metazoa > Nematoda > Chromadorea > Rhabditida > Rhabditidae > Mesorhabditis > Mesorhabditis spiculigera. Next base: position 61,101 of record CATQJA010000377.1, read on the forward strand.
GCGATTTTTTAAAGTTTTAAAACCTTTTGCCTACAACATCAGCACTTTGTTCGTCTATTTTTAGGAACTACTCTTGATTTCAGTTCTACACCAACTTCAGTCCAGAACCCTACCGTAACCCCGCCCGAAACGAAACTTTTTCCCAATTTCCTGGAAAAACCCGGTGCTGTACGATCTTCTATACAGGAAGCTCATTTGTGGCCCCCCTGAGGATTCTGTACAACAGCCCCCGAAATAGTCTTCAATTAATCGAGGGCAGGATAAATTGCAAATTTCCGGTATTCTAGAATCCCCCTGGGCGGCCTCGGGGCCAGATATAAAGCGGATGTTTTTGCGGAGCGTTCTGTACAGTTTCACTCCCAGCATCAGCACCAGCGTTTCTCGATGATTCCTTGTGGCTCATCAGCTCGCCATAGCATTCGGGAAAGAATTTGTCTAACAGAGACGGGGGGTGGAAAGTTATTTGTATTTTATTGTTTTACGTAGAACTACAAGGTTTGGTACTAGCCTGTTAGCGGAGGGGATATATATAGATATAGGCTCAGCAGGCTAGACATGGAGGCACGGCAATATAGCGAAATATAGACCATTTTTGTAGCATTTTACATAGCTATTAGAGAACAAACGCCAAGAAAAAATTATCGACAAATTGTGAATTTTTTAGGCGAAAATGTGTAAAATTGCTTTTAAGGATCATGAATTGCAATTTTCGATATTTTTGATCGATTTTATAACTTCGTCACATTCAAAACAGCTAAAACCCTATAAAATACAAAATATATTATTGACGGGAAGGCATAGACGCAAAATTAAAATTTAGCCCTGCTAAAAATAGAAAATTGGGGTTTTTGTTTTCGATTTTTTGTTGTTTTACGTATATTTCAAGAATCGGACGTTATTAAATTTGTGAAGCGTTGTAGAGTGAGAGGACAACCCTCCCCCCCGTTAAGATTCAAGTACCTGAACTCTCTAAAAACTTTGAGATGCTTATGAAATACTGTTTTTATTATATTTTCAGTGGGTTTTAGGGCCATAGGATCCCCCCCCGCTAAGAGTCAAGTGCCCTGAAATCTTTAAATACCTGAAAATCGGTTGAAAATAGTGTTTATTATATTTTCGGTGGGCTTTGGGGTCATGGGTCAAAAGTCCCCCCCCCGTTAAGGGACCAGAACCGAGTTTACAACGGCTAAAAATATGGAAGTGTTATTTAATAATTGATTTTTACTTTGTTGGTACATTTTATCTATTTTTTTTTGGTTCAATATTACTTATTTCTATCGGTAAAAATAGACGTAAATAATACTGGGGCGTTGTATCGGCTTTTCAGTCGGGTTGCGCATGCACATTTCATCGTTCCCCTTGCCTTTCCACTCCCCCCTGGTCGACACACTGTCAGAGGTCACATGTGTTGACGATGGGATGGGAATTGCGCAATGTGGAAATATACGAAGAGAAAGCGACCGGGAGGCCATCCACCACCTCTCGCTTCCCGCCAGCCGATTCCCGCCCGCCCGCCCGCTCGCCCGCCTTGTTCGGCTCGCGCTCAATTATCGAATTTTCGCCCGGCACACCACCAAAATAACCTGCCCGTTTCTCCATCTCGACAGTTCATCATGGTGAAACTGTCGGCGCTGCTTTGTTTCGCGGAATCTGAGAATTTTTTGAAGACTTTTCGGAACTCTTCTTCGGCTTTGAGCCAAAAACGCAACTTTTTTGCAGTAAAAACAACTATTTTGAAGCCAGAATTTTTTGCCTATCTTGCCGATTTAGTAAAAAAATTTTTAAATCAGAGTTTAAATAAAATTCAGCACTATCTCTAACGAAAAATAGTACAAAAGCCTAGAAAAATACTATTAAAAGGCGTGCAACACATTTTATGCACCCTTTTTAGATGAATTTCAAGAGGGCAAAACTATCTATAAAACCTAGAAAAAGGCTAAAAACTTCCAAAAACTTTGATATTATATATTTTTGAAAATTTTTGGTCCAATAAATTGTTTTTTTTAAGGGGATTTTAGTAAACGTTTCTAAAGTTTTTTTCGTTTTTATCGACAATAAGGAATAGAAACCCTTGAATCTAATTTATAGATAATCTATTTTCACTCCGCTTCTGGATCTATACTTTTTAAACTACTTATTTATACTTCTTCGACAAATGTTATATTTTTTCCACCTGTCCTCTCGAGCGTTTACATCGAAATCAATCCCCGCCCCCTCCAATATCTACCCCCAATCCTGTTGTCCCGCCCCAAAACATCTTTTATGAAATCATCGAAACATTGTCCCGACACAATCCACAATATCTTTTTCCAGCCCCGCGCAAAATCAGTGTTTAAGCTGTTAGTATTAGCTTTGAGCTTGCGCGGGAAAGCCACAAAATGACCGTTGATATTTGAAGTCGTCCCCTGGACCCGCACCCCCGATTGAACCTTTTTTCTCTCTTTTGGGACAGCTGTCGGCATTGTGGTTGCGCAATACCCTCTCACAGCTTTTGCCCACCAATCTTTTTTTTTTGCGTAGAGCATCCGTTACAAGACAAATTAAACTACACTTTTCGAATTTTCCAGAGAAAAACTTTCGAGCTGGTGCTCCAGATGACGCTTCCCCGCTTTTCAACGTACTTTCCAAGATGTGTTCCGCCGGCTTTGGAGAAAGGGCGTCTATGCCAACTGGATTTTGAAGAAGACTCCGGGCGAGATAGTGCATCCGGAAAGTCAGAGTAATTTTATAGAACATTTATTATTACTACATTTTTATATAAAAGGGTGATTTACAATCCGAGATTAAACGAAAAGGTTCTTTTGCATTATCCACCGTGTCAGGCAGGGGCCCCAAATTTTTCTTCTTTTTCTTAGGATCGATTTTTGCAATATGTTTTTCTAAACTATTTTTTTACTGTTCTAAACGTAAAAACCTCCACAAAATTTTACTAAAAATACTAAATATACCAAATTTTCCGAATTTTTAGACGATTTTTAAGTGTTTTCCAAATGTTTCCCACTGAAATATGCTTAGATTTTAGTAGACCACTATTCCAAAAGCATATGCCCTTCCCTAGTACGTTAATAAGACTTGCTTTTACAAAAATCCCCCCGATAATGCAAGAGTACCAAGAAAAAA